>OY731404.1:26256706-26284844 GCA_963425845.1 Sphenostylis stenocarpa | reverse complement strand
TTAATTGTTTAAAACATTTTTAGAGGCATTTTGCAAAATCTTTTAAGTGAAGAAACCTCATGCAGCAGAAAAGATAAAATGATTATACCTAAGCATAGCTGAAGACACACTAATTCTTCTACTCTTTTATCTTAGTGACTTTTGTCCACTGCAAAGTTGCTTTTGACTTCATCTTTGACTTCATCAAATCAATGAGATCTTTGCCAAAGTATTTCAATAAGATCTTCATCACTTTCACCTTAAGTAGATGAATTAGGGTTTGGGAATTGGGGATTTTCGAAACTTGGAGTATTGGGATTAGGGTTTTCGAAAATAGGTTTAATTTGAAGTTTAAAATCCAAATCTGACTGAAATAATCAATTAAATCAAGTGTTAATCAATTATTATAGAACCAAAATTAACAGAACCCCAAAATGCACTGGTTTAATCGATTATTTACCTTGTTAATCGATTAACAGACCTGTTAATCGATTAACAGACCTGTTAATCGATTAACAGGTGTGTTAATCAATTATCACAGTGAGCAGATACACAAAATGGTTTTTCTCACTGTAATAATCGATTATTTGGTGATTTAATCGATTAAACCCGAGCCTTTTTGATAAATATGAGTTTTTTAAGCTTCTAAAGAGTAGATTATGTACCGGCTATCTTAGACTCTAATATTACAGACTCAAACTCATCAAAACAGAGTTATTTCACAACAATATAAGTCTTCAATTCTCTAAGTTCTTTGTTCTTGAATCATCATCAAAATCAACAAGCTTCATGTCCATGTAAGTTCAGCATCAAGTCCTTGTATGTTCAACAATCTCCCCCTTTTTGATGATGATCAAAATTTTCTTTTAAAGCCTTGTGATAACCTGTTTTATCTGTCACACTAACAACGATATTAAACATACCAAATAATATTTAAATTTAATCATAAGAGGCTTTAAATATTTCTCCCCCTATTTTGATTATGATAAAAAAATTAAGAGCTCCCCCTCAAAATATGCATAACCTGGAAATAACTCCCCCTCAAACAAAGAAATAAAAGAATACAAATTTTATTTCATAAATTAAAGTTATTACAATCAGAGAGATATATAACATTACAATCATGCAAAAACTGTTTTTTTAAGCAGAATTTAAGCTATTTCTAATATTGCTAAGTCTCTTCTAAGATCATAGAATCTATCCTTGGGAAGTGGCTTAGTAAAAATATCTGCTAATTGATGCTTTGTATCAACATACTCAATTTTATAGTTTCCTTTACTTATATGATCTCTCAAGAAATGATGTCTAATTTCTATATGTTTAGTCCTAGAGTGCATTACTGGATTCTTAGTAAGATTGATTGCACTTGTATTATCACACATCAAAGGAATATCATTTAGGAATATACTATAATCTTCTAGTTGTTGTTTCATCCACAAAATTTGAGCACAACAATTACCAGCTGCAATATATTCAACTTCAGTGGTGGATAAAGCAACACATGCCTGTTTCTTAGAATACCAAGATACTAATGATGAACCTAACAAATGACATGTCCCACTAGTACTCTTTCTATCTATTTTGCATCCACCATAATCAACATCAGAATAACCTATTAAACTAGTACAAGCTTCAGATGGATACCATAAACCAAAACCAATAGTTCCTTTTAAATATTTTAAAATACGTCTTATTGCAGTTAAGTGAGATTCTTTTGGACATGCCTGAAATCTAGCACACACACAGACATAATGCATAATATCAGGTCTACTTGCAGTTACGTATAACAGAGAACCTATCATACCTCTATACATGGATTGATTAATTTCCAAACCTGATTCATCCTTGTCTAAATAGCATGAAGTTCCCATGGGTGTGTTAGCTTCCTTTGAATTGTCCATTCCAAACTTTTTGAGTATCTCTTTGCAGTATTTGGTTTGAGAGACAAAAATCATTTGAAGTTAGAAAACTACTTAGCCTTTCATACCAAGACCTAGGAGCTTGTTTGAACCCATATAATGCTTTCTTCAATTTAAAAATATGATTAGGATAACTAAAATCTTCAAATCCAGGGGGTTGCTCCACATATACTTCTTCTTTAATAAAACCATTCAAAAATGCACTCTTAACATCCATTTGATATAATTTAAATTTCATCAATGATGCATAAGCAAGAAGTAGGCGTATAGCCTCTAACCTGGCAACAGGAGCATAAGTTTCATCATAATCAATACCTTCCTCCTGACAGTAGCCTTTGGCAACAAGTCTGGCTTTGTTCTTTGTTATGTTTCCATCTTCATCAAGTTTATTTCTAAATACCCATTTAGTTCCAATTACTTGATGTGATTCTTCTCTTGGAATTTATTCCCAGACTTGATTCCTTTCAAATTGGTTAAGTTCCTCTTGCATAGCTATGCACCATTGCTCATCTTTAAGCGCTTCCTCAACATTTTTGGGTTCTATCTGTGACACAAAAGCTACAAACATGCAAAAATTAGTCATGTTTCTAGTTCTTACCCCTTTTGAGATATCACCAATAATATTGTCCATTGAAAGTCCTCTTGGTGATTGCCATTCTTTTGCTAATTCAGGTGTTTGAGAAGGCTCATTTTCTTCCAAATACAATTCATCAAGAGCCTCTCTTATGTACTCATCATCACCTGCAAGTTCTTTATTTGACTCAAGAGGATTTCCCCCAAGGTCTACAATTTCATCAAAAGTAACATGTATAGATTCTTCAACATTTAAGGTTCTTCTATTAAATACTCTATAAGTTTTGCTAGTTGTCGTCGCCGTCCGTTCCGACGTCTAGGGACATCTCGAACATTTATGCGAGCGGTCGCGAAAAGATGGTTTGGACTTGCATTTTAATGATAAAATATGTTCATTGCTTCCGAGGTGCTCAACAACTGAACTATCCTCTAATAAAAGCAAGGTTTTCAAAAAGGGGTTCTTATGGAGTCGCCACCAATGTTTTGACCGTAAACATTGGAAAAGGATAAAAAGGCGTTGATTTTAATAAAAACCAAACTTGGCCATTATAACCAGAGTTAGGTAAGGGAGTTAGTTACGTGTGGGGAAGGTGTTAGCACCCCACAACGCCCCTTTCGGGTTCCCTGTGACGGATTAATTCATTAAGCAAAGATTACGAGAAATTACGCTATTACCCTATTTTATTGCATAATATTGAAAAAATGAATATCTACATGACTTTATTTCATATTGCATACATAAAGCAATAAATAAAGAAATAAAAGAGAAGAGAAGTGAAAAGAACCTCCGTAGCAAGCTTTGTATTACAAATCTTTAACTATGAGGATGCGTTTTGGCAATCCCCCGCTCTACAAAGACTCTCCTCCCCGAATACAATATCGACTCGACTAAAATTTAAAGAAGAATCAAATGCTGGAATATAATTCCTTAACCGATTGTTACCTTTTTAAGGCAATTTGAGAGTTCATTCGAAGTAGGGAGAGATGACAAGTGTCTGGAGTGTGAAAAAGTGGCAAATGAGCCTCCTATTTATAGTTTTCGCAGCCTGGCACTTTGGGACGGTCGTCTGGAGCTTGGAAAACAGGGATGGCCGTTTGGGACTTGGGACGGCCGTCCCAAGCATCAAAACAAGGTGGGACGGCCGTCTGGCACTTGGGACGGCCGTCTGGGCTGGCTGGGACAGCCATCCCAACTTCTGGGACGACCATCTCTACTATTTTTGCCAGATTTTGTGTTTTGGGACCCTCGGGAAGCTTTCCTTTCTTTATTCGGACGTCGATTGATGCCGATAGACGTCCATCGAAGCTTTATCTTCATATAGGAAGTCTTCTTGGCCTTTATTGAGATGCCGGGAAAGCTTTATCTTCATATAGGAAGTCTTCTTAGCCTTTATTGAGAGGCCGGGCAAAATTAGGGGTCTACAGCTGCCCCCCCTTCACCTGCCTGACTAATTTGTTGGCCTAATATGCCGACAAAGTTAGTTGGTAGGGGAAGGAGTTGACCCTTTTGCCCGGTTGTCCTTCAGATGCTCCTTCGCTTGAAGTTTGCTGATCCTCCGGATGATAAATATTTTTGATAGGTAACAACCCCTATCTGGTTTGAGCCTTCTTTTATAAGGCTCTGGTGAGTACTTACCCTCACTAGCTATGAGTCTGCATTTCACTAGACTCTTGTGGGTACCTACCCCCACTAGGTATTAATCTGCTCTTCGCTAGATTCTGATGAGTACCTACCATCATCTGGTACGAACCCCGTTTTTGCAAGGCTCTGGTGAGTACCTACCCTCACCTGGTACGAGTTCGCATTTTGCTAAACTCTTGTGGGTACTTACTTCCGAGGTGCGCAACACTGAACTATCCTCTAATAGAAGCAAGGTCCTTGCAACCCGTTTTGTAAGGCTCTGGTGAGTATCTACCCCCACCTGGTACGAATATGCATTTTTGCTAGATTCTGATGAGTACCTACCCTCATCCGGTACACACCTTATTTTATAAGGCTCTGGTGGGTACCTACCCCCACCTGGTACGAATCTACATTTTTGTTAGATTCTGATGAGTATCTACCCTCATCCGGTATAAACCTTATTTTATAAGGCTCTGGTGGGTACCTACCCCCACCTAGTACGAACCTGCATTTTTGCTAGATTCTGATGAGTATCTATCCTCATTCGGTACAAACCTTATTTTATAAGGCTCTGGTGGGTACCTACCCCCACCTGGTACGAATCTGCATTTTTGCTAGATTCTGATGAGTACCTACCCTCATCCGGTACACACCTTATTTTATAAGGCTCTAGTGGGTACCTACCCCCACCTGGTACGAATATGCATTTTTGCTAGATTCTGATGAGTACCTACCCTCATCCAGTACAAACCTTATTTTATAAGGCTCTGGTGGGTACCTACCCCCACCTGGTACGAATCTGCATTTTTGCTAGATTCTGATGAGTATCTACCCTCATCCAGTACAAACCTTATTTTATAAGGCTCTGGTGGGTACCTACCCCCACCTGGTATGAATCTGCATTTTTTGCTAGATTCTGATGCGTACCTACCCTCATCCGGTACAAACCTTATTTTATAAGGATCTGGTGGGTACCTTCCCCCACCTGGTATGAATCTGCATTTTTTGCTAGATTCTGATGAGTACCTACCCTCATCCGGTACAAACCTTATTTTATAAGGCTTTTGTGGGTACGAACCCTATTCTATAAGGCTCTTGTGGGTACTTACCCCCACCTGGTACGAACCCTATTCTATAAGGCTCTGGTGAGTACCTACCCTCACTACTGCAGAATGAGCATTCAACGTCGGGTGTAGAAGGCTTTCAACATTGGTTCCAATGACGTCGTTGAATCAGGCGTCGTTGAATGTCAAAGGATTCTATGTCGGTTCAGAATACCTGACGTTGAAAGTGTTAGAAATCTACGTCGGTTATTGAACTAACCGACGTTGAAAGTCCTTTCTCGCTCAAGCGACCGGTGTACTCGCTTGAGCGACAAAGCCTTCAAACAAAGGGGACTCTCGGGTGCTATTTCGCTCAAGCGAGTACACCGGTCGCTTGAGCGAGAAAGGACTTTCAACGTCGGTTAGTTCAATAACCGACGTAGAATTTACTCATTTCTACGTCGGACATTGAACTAACCGACGTTGAAAGTCCTTTCTCGCTCAAGCGACCGGTGTACTCGCTTGAGCGATGAAGCCTTCAACAAAAGGGACTCTCGGGTCGTTGTTTCGCTCAAGCGACCGACGTTTCGCTCAAGCGATCGACGTTACAATGTCGGTTAATGCAATAAGCGACGTAGAATATCCCTTTTTTTTTAATTTTGTTCTGTTTTTGTGCTACCATACACGACTCGCTATAAATCTCAGTCCGAAATCTCAGTCCAGCCAGATTTACACAATATATACACAATATACAAAAATCTCAACCAGGTCTTTTCACCTAATCACTATATATTTACACAATACACAAAAATCTCGAGTCCAGCCACATTATGTACATAATACACAAAAATTATCAATCAATCCTATTATTCCTAACTACTTGTACAAACTTTTACGCCCATTTGTTTCTAACCATGTCTATAGTATCCATAGGCAAAGGTTCTATATCTTTAAATGCCTGTAAGAAGTTCACAATAATAGAATGGTAAACCCTAAGAAATAAAAATAAAGGAATTGAATATAATAGCAAATGTCAACTTACCTCGTCCCAACTATCCCGAATGCTACCAAAAATGATGAGCCACATCCAATACATTACATAGTAGCTGCACTCGTAGCCTCCATTTTGTTTGTTACACTAAAAATGAGTAAATATGTTAAAAATAACTATTAAATTTGAACGTAAATTAATAGATAGTATAATATATATAAAGGCTACTTACTTTGATAAAATTCCAATTTGGAGTCGTGCTTTTACTTGTGTGTTTTCCATCTAATGTACTACAAACCTTTAAAGCACTATATATTGAAAAGAAGGGGATTAGAAATAGAATAATCAAGATGTTTAGACATAATATAATAAATACTTACTCATTTACAATATTTTTTAGCTCCATGTCAGGTTTTCTTCCCAATGAGCGAGAACCAACACACAAGATTACTGCTTTGGACAAATAACTAATAGTCGCCGAGTGGTTTACGTATATACACATGATTAGAATCTATTAAAAAAACTTGTTTAAAACCAGAAGAGGCTGGGATAACTTACGAATGATGGTATGCTCCAAGGTAAATATCTCTTTTAGAAACAGTCATCCAATTCGCATGTAGCGAGAATTTGATCACGCTTATTCCGAGACTTTTGTATGGATTGAGGCTCGAAGAATCCATACACATGACCAATGCCCTGCTCCACTATCATTTCGTGCATCATCCTAAAATATGCCAATTTAAGTGAACTTATAGCTTATATATTTACTAAAATGAAAAGAGTCATGAAAGATATGAACTTATAATGTCCAAAATTGTAAAACAACTATATTTAGACATTGATTGCCCATCTCAATCTCCGGGGCATCGGTGTGGGAAATGTATAGGGGGATATTGCTAGAAGCCATCCCAAATAATGTACAATCCCATGGAACTTGGAATGACTGCAGATACAATTGTGGGGAAAGAGACAAGAGATCAAAAATTGGATTTGGAGAAGTCTCCACAAGCTGGTGTCTTCTCCTTAGATGCGGAAGGAGTGGCAATAGCTTTACCCAAGTCTTTTGGCTGCCAGAACATCCTACATATTTTATAAAATATAATCATAAACAATAAATCAATTTATTTATGTGTTAGATGTATTATAACCATACATATACATACCTTTGCCATTATTGACCTAACTAAATGTCGGGGCCAAGTAATGAAGGTCCGAAGGGCTTGGCCCACTGTCCGCACCTCTTCGGTGGGGATAGGGACACTAGCCGCAACATCAACCACCTTTTCAACTACTACTTTGACCAAGTTAGGATCCAAAGGCACATTGTGGATGGTTGAAGCCCCTTCATGAAGCTGATCCATGGGCCACTAGCCTTAGACCTTCATCTACCTCAACCCACAAGCCATATCGATCATCCTTTGTGGATTCGGGATGAATAGATGCCACCTCAAGTGTGACCTCGATAGTGGCTTCGAGCACAGCTGCCCTTTGTGCTAACTCTTGGACCTACAAATACGAGTAAATTCCAATAAGGACTAAGATTTTAGAAACACAAGTCAAGTACCAATTTGTGGTTGAAAATGCACTGATGGAGGATGAGCATCGGCAAATGAAGTACCCATGGAGGTCATACGCGAGAGCTGCTCCTGCACACGTGCGGTGATGGTCTCCTCAAGTCGTGCGGCGATGGCAGGAGTAAACTCTTCCTCCAATTTTTCCACGATGGGCTGGTGTCAATTTCTGCGTGAGAGCCATCTCCAAGGCGGCAATATCTTCTTGGCTCGGGGATGTGGAGGTGCGGATATCCTGTGATGGTGGTCCAAAATACTATCGGACACCCACACCTTGGCCAACGGCTCGAACACGACCTGGATGTTACGGTCGTCCAATAGCGATGGTCAAGATATCCTGACGACCGGAAGGGATGAAAGTTCCACTGTGTACACTTTGCTCCTCCAAGGCATCCTACATTATAAAAGTTAATTTTATTAATGAACATGTTACATATAACTAATTCAAAGTAAATTAACTTCTTTTACTTACAATCCGAGCAGCAATTTCTTGGGCTTCCGGCGACGTCATGTCACCGAGAAGGCTTTGTACGCGCCCTCTTCCACTTCGGTGACGTTTTGGAGGAGATGGTGGAGGAATCTGCTCTTCGCTTAAACCGGAAGAGGCTAACTCCGACTGTCGAAGTCTACTCTTCTCCTCCATCATCTTCTTAGTCAATAAGTCGTACCCCCACGAGACGGAAGGTGGGGGCGACATTCTTCCTTTGAATGTCTTTTGCTTTTTGTCTTCTTTCCTGTAACATAATTGAACAAAATATTAGATACACAAGTCATTATTAAATATTCAAGTCAATTAAGCCATAAGCTATTACCTCCCACTCGAACCGGTCCTACTATGTACAAACTTCTTCCAAGTGTCCTCATCTATGCCATATCTTTGGCAAGGGGTTAATCCCTTGCTAACTTTGTCCTCAACATACACCCATTTAGTGGTCAATGTGGACTTGAACTTTCTCCACATTTTTGCTATGGTTGTCATTATCTTCCTCCTCACATCCTCGGAATTAACTAAATCAAAGTGTTCCTACGATAGCAAACAAGTTTTAGTTAACCAATTGATAATAATGTATAAACAATATAAACAACTAAATACACATACTTACAAGAAGATCTTGCCATAACAAGTTCTTCACGGTTTCCTCCACATGATCCCAAGTAGGATGGAGAATAGATATCTACACAACATAAACAACATAAGTATGAACAATATATTTGAAATGAAATTAACTTTGAAATAGAATAAATACCTTCTCTCTAGCTAGTGTACCCAAGTAGCTACTAAATTGGGTGCTGAAGGGACTCGACACCTTGCCGGTCCTAGGATCAACGAAACGAGATAAATTCGGCCAGATATGTGTCTAACGGTCAAGCCTTTCAACCGTGTAGATTGTCGACTCCTCTTCTTGGAAAATGTCTTTCCGGATGCACGAGGAGATGGTGGAGGAGATGCCATTTACCTGTAATGAAAAAAACATAGAATTATATCAATACACATGCAAAGTCTCCTCAATTACATGTTAAAAAAATAAATAAATAGAAACATAACTTAGATTGTATTAATATTTTCCCATATGCCTTCACCATGGTCATTGCGAGTAGCATGAACAAAGTCCTCTTCCAATTGGGATATAGAAATAGGCAACCGTGGTGAATTTTGAATGCTAATAAAATCATCTAATTCTTCTCCATTCTCATTTGTGACATCAATCATTTTTCCTTTGAGGACAACTGACCACCTATCATTTGATGGATCAGTGACATAAAACACTTGTTTTGCCTGGTATGCCATTATGAAGGGTTCTTCCTTATGACCAATCTTGTTTATATCAATCAAAGTAAATCCCATTTGGTCTCTTTGGACACCAGTATTGCTATCAACCCATTTACATTTAAATAAAGGCACTTTGAATTTAGTATAGTCGACCTCCCAAATCTCCTCAATCACTCCAAAGTAACTAATTGATGCCATGATGGGGTTTTTGTCCTTTGCACTAGAAAAGTGCATAGATGTTGCCTCAATAGATACTCCACTATTCTGGACCGTACTTTTGTCATCTTGTGCCTTCGTATAGAATGAGTATTTGTTAATGTCATACCCTTGCCAAGTTATAACATTATATCTAGGCCCATGTGCTAGCCATTTCAGTGTATCAGAGGCATTGTCACTTGAAAATATTTTGCTTTGAAACCAATTGATAAAGTTGTTGTTATGCTCTTTCATCAACCACCTTTCACCCATTTTGGGGTTTAGGTCCTTTAACATTGCTTTGATCCCATCCTTTGACTTTCCTTGAATGTTTAACAATGTGCCAATGAGACTATCACATACATTCTTCTCCACATGCATAACATCAATACAATGTCGTACTTCTAAATGGCTCCAATATGGAAGATCAAAGAAAATTGATCTCTTCTTCCACATGTTCTTGTCAGAAGACCTTTTTTGGGTCTTTCCAAATGTAATGCTTATGTTCTTCACTCGATCGTAAACTTGTAAACCAGACAATGGTTCTCTGGCAATTTCATCCTCCTGTATGCCATTAAAAGCTTTCTTCAGTCTACGGTATGGATGGTCATGCGGGAGAAATTTTCTGTGCCTGTTATAAACTGTCTTCTTTCCATGTTTCAATTGTATATAACTGGTCTCTTCTTCACAAATAGGACAAGCATAATGCCCCTTCACACTATACCCACTCAAGTTTCCATAGGCAGGGAAGTCATTAATGGTGCAAAATAACATTGCATGCAACTTGAACTTCTGCTGCTGATACCCATCAAATGCATCTACTCCTTCCTCCCATAATAGTGTTAAGTCTTCTATCAAAGGACTCAAATACACATCTATGTCATTTTCTGGCTGTCTTGGACCTGAAATCATCATACACAACATGACATATTTGCGCTTCATGCATAACCATGGTGGAAGATTGTAAATCATCAATAAAACGGGCCATGAACTATGGTTACTACTAAAATTTCCAAAAGGATTCATCCCATCTGTTGCTAATCCAAGTCTAAGGTTTCTTGCATCACTACCAAAACTTGGAAATAGACGGTCAAAATTCTTCCATTGGGGAGAGTCAGATGAATGTCGCATTTGCCCATCACATGTTTTTCTCTTTGAATGCCAAATTAAATTTTCAGCATCTTCGTGAGCGTACAACCACCTAAATCTTGGAATAATTGGAAGATACCATAAAACTTTTGTAGGAGGACGTTTTTTACCACTCTCCTGACTACAATCATCACCATCCTTCGTTTTGTAACGTGATACACCACATGTTGGACATTGGTCTAAAGATGAGAATTCTTTCCTGTATAACACACAATCATTAGGGCAAGCATGTATCTTCTTATATTCTAAACCCATCGGACACAGTATCTTCTTCGCTTCATACATACGGTCGAGGCAAGGTGTTATTGTGCGGGAGCATCTCCTTCAAAAGTTGGAGTAATTCATTAAAACTTGTATCACTCCAACCAAATTTTGCTTTTAGATTGACCAATCTTAACACGAGATGACAACCGTGTGAAAGTTGTACATCCGGGATACAAAGGTGTCTACGAATCGGTCCTCAATGTATCATATATAGATGCATGTGCTTCAAGAAAGCTCTCTTGACCCACATCACAAAGCATGTCCTCTATTCGATCTTCGCGAGGTTACATCATCCTCAATAGTTTGTGATACTTGTTGGAATATCAACCACTTCACCGTGCCATGTCCATATGGTGTAATTCTTCATCATCCCATCGCAAATAAGATGCTCCGCGTTGTGTCCATCTCTTGTACTCTGCCATTTACACAATTAACGCATGGGCAGTAGATTTTTCCATTCATTTTGGGAGCATTTTGTTCGACAAATTTCAAAAAGGATTCAACTCCATTCTCATACTCTTCTGACATACGACTTGCATTGACCCAAGTTTGATCCATCTAACTACACAAAAAGGCTTGCCTAGATATTCAAGGTTTATTAGAAAAGGTTTAACAAAACAATACAAAAAAAACGTGTACATTGCCTAACAATGCTCTAATGTTCCATACATGCTCTAATGTTCCATATACCACTTCGAAACCTAAACCTAAACGAAACCTAATGTTCCATATACCACTTCGAAACCTAAACGAACCTAGATCAAATCAAACCATATATACAAAATCATCCATCATCTTTCTAATGTTCCTCCGTAGGAAATGCTCTAAATAATCCATATTTATGTTAAATGCATGCTGTAAATCATCCATACAACTTAAATCTAACCTGATGAGAGCGCAGTGAGTGGGCGGCGAGGGGGCAGAGCACGGCAGTGAGGACTGAGGTAGCAGACCACAGCGAATGAGGTAGCAGCGGCGAGTGGGCGGCGAAGGGGCGGTGAGGGGGCAGAGCGAGGGGGCGGCGAAGTGGGCGGCGAGGGGGCAGCAGTGAGGACTGAGGCACAGCGAAGAAGAAGCAGAAGGAGGGAGTATGTGGGACGAAGAAGAAGCAGACGAGGGGGCAGCGCGCCTAGGAGGAGAGGTATAAAGGACATTCAACGTCGGTTATTAAAAAACCCGACGTGGATAATGCTTTCGACGTCGGGTAAATCATGTAACCGACGTTGATTTTGGGAATTCAACGTCGGTTATACATAACCGACATTAAATTTAAACATTTAACGTCATCTGTCATATAACCGACGTTGAACTGCAGTTGCTACGTCGGTTATTATATAACCGACGTTAAATTTTGTTTCATATTTGTCGCCGCCGTCCGTTCCGACGTCCTGGGGACGTCTCGAACATTTATGCGAGCGGTCGCGAAAAGATGGTTGAGACTCACATTTTTTGTTAAAATTGTGTTCATTGCTTCCGAGGTGCTCAACACTGAACTATCTCCTCTAATAGAAGCAAGGTTTTCGAAAAGGGGTTCTTTTGGAGTTGCCACCAATGTTTTGACCAGAAACATTGGAAAAGGAAAAAAAGGCGTTGATTTTATTAAAAACCAACTTGGCCATTATAACCAGAGTTGGGTAAGGGAGTTAGTTACGTGTGGGGAAGGTGTTAGCACCCCCACAACGCCCCTTTCGGGTTCCCTATGACGGATTTATTCATTAAGTGAAGATTATGAGAAATTACGCATTTACCCTTATTTTATTCGTACAGTTATTTAGATATGATTATCTACATGATGTATCTACATTGCATACAGAAAACAATAAATAAAGCAGTAAAGAAGAAGAGAATTGAGAAAAACCTCCGTAGCAAGCTTTATATTATGATTCTTGTACAAAGAGGACGCGTTTCGGCAGTCCTTCGCTCTACAATTGTTCTCTCCTCTTGATTACAGACTCGACTCGACTAAATTTTCTAGAAGAATCGAATGCCGGAATATAAATTCCTTAACTGATTGTTACCTAAAAAAGGCAATCAGAAAGATCATTCGAGAGAGGGAGAGAAGAAGACAAATCTCTGAGTGTCTGGTGTGTGGAGAATGACAAATGAGGCTCCTATTTATAGTAAATTTTGCCCTGGAACTTTGGGACGGCCGTATGGGTTGGGACGGCCGTCCCACATTCGGGACGCGCGTCCCAACTGCTTAATTTCAGTTGGGACGGCCGTCCCAACCCTGGGATGGTGGTCTCGACCTGTTTTGTCCAGCCTTTGTATTTTGGGACCCCGGGAAGCTTTCCTTGCTGTTTTCGGACGTGGATTGGTGCCGATATATGTCCGTTGAAGCTTTATCTTCGTGTAGGAAGTCTTCTTTGGCCTTCATTTGACATGTTGGGCGAGCTTTATCTATGTATAGGAAGTCTCCTTTGTGTGGATGAGTGAACTCCGTCTTATTATGAGAGGTCTTCTTTAGTCTTTATCGTGCATATGAGCGAACTCCATGTTGTTGCGGGAGGTTTCTTCAGTTTTTGGGAAGCCGGATGAACTCCATTTTTGGGCGAAGTTCCTCTAGCTTTTATTTTGAGAGGCCGGGCAAAATTAGGGGTCTACAGCTGCCCCCCCTTCACCTGCCTAACTAATTCGTTGGTTTTAATATGCCGACAAAATTAGTTGGTAGGGGAAGGAGTTAACCCTTTTGCCCAGCTATCCTTCGGATGCTGCTCCTTGCTGATCCTCCGGATGATAAATATTTTGATAGGTACTAACCCCTATCTGGTTTGAGCCTTCTTTTTCTAAGGCTTTGGTGAGTACTTACCCTCACTGGGTATAAGTCTGTATTTTTACTAGACTTTTGTGGGTACCTACCCCCACTAGGTATGAACCTTGTTCTGCAATGGTTTTGGTGAGTACCTACCCTCACCTGGTATTAGTTTACGTTTTGCTTAAACTCTTATGGGTATTTACTTCCGAGGTATTCAACACTGAACTATCCTCTAATAGAAGCAAGGTTTTTGCACCCGTTTTTTGCAATGCTCCCGGTGAGTATTTTTACTGATGCATTTTTGCTAGGTTTTTTGATAAGCCTCGTTCTGCAAGGCTTAGGTGAGTACGCACCCCACCCGGTGTGAATGATAAGCCTCATTCTGCAAGGCTTAGGTGAGTACACACCCCCACCCGGTGTGAATGATAAGCCTTTTTCACAAGGCTTAGGTGAGTACACACCCCCACCCGGTGTGAATGATAACCTTTTTCACAAGGCTTAGGTGAGTACACACCCCCACCCGGTGTGAATGATAAACCTTTTTCGCAAGGCTTAGGTGAGTACACACCCCCACCCGGTGTGAATGATAAGCCTTTTTCGCAAGGCTTAGGTGAGTACACACCCCCACCCGGTGTGAATGATAAGCCTTTTTCGCAAGGCTTAGGTGAGTACACACCCCCACCCGGTGTGAATGATAAGCCTTTTTCGCAAGGCTTAGGTGAGTACACACCCCCACCCGGTGTGAATGATAAGCCTTTTTCACAAGGCTTAGGTGAGTACACACCCCCACCCGGTGTGAATGATAAGCCTTTTTCACAAGACTGAGGTGAGTACACACCCCCACCCGGTGTGAATGATAAGCCTTTTTCACAAGACTTAGGTGAGTACACACCCCCACCCGGTGTGAATGATAAGCCTTTTTCACAAGGCTTAGGTGAGTACACACCCCCACCCGGTGTGAATGATAAGCCTTTTTCACAAGACTTAGGTGAGTACACACCCCCACCCGGTGTGAATGATAAGCCTTTTTCACAAGGCTTAGGTGAGTACACACCCCCACCCGGTGTGAATGATAAGCCTTTTTCACAAGGCTTAGGTGAGTACACACCCCCACCCGGTGTGAATGATAAGCCTTTTTTCACAAGGCTTAGGTGAGTACACACCCCCACCCGGTGTGAATGATAAGCCTTTTTCACAAGGCTTAGGTGAGTACACACCCTCACCCGGTGTGAATGATAAGCCTTTTTCACAAGGCTTAGGTGAGTACACACCCCCACCCGGTGTGAATGATAAGCCTTTTTCACAAGGCTTAGGTGAGTACACACCCCCACCCGGTGTGAATGATAAGCCTTTTTTCACAAGGCTTAGGTGAGTACACACCCCCACCCGGTGTGAATGATAAGCCTTTTTCGCAAGGCTTATAGGATGAACTTTTTGGTAGTCAATCCTATGATCATCTGTTTTTTGGAGATGAGTTGACGGCTTACTGTTTTTGGCCATGCGTCTCTGGGGAGTAATTGATTTTTCTTTTTGACTTTTCTATTTTAGTCATCTGGTTTTACCAGGGATTTCTGTATTTTGGCTTTTCTTGTTTTAGCCATCCGGCTTTTGCCGGGGATTCTTTGATTTTGGCTTTTCTGTTTAGCCATCCGGTTTTGACTGGGGATTTCTGTATTTTGGCTTTTCTTGTTTTAGCCATCCGGCTTTTGCCGGGGATTTCTGTATTTTGGCTTTTTCTTTTAGCCATCCGGTCTTGACCGGGGATTCTTTGATTTTGGCTTTTTTGTTTAGCCATCCGGCTTTGCCGGGGATTCTTTGTTGGTTGCCTCTTGTTTAGGCAGGAATCCTTTGGGGATTTTGATTTCTATTAGTTGCGCCTCTTGATTAGGCGGAAATCCACTTGGGGAGATTCTTGTTTGGTTGCGCCTCTTGATCAGGCAGAAATCCTCTGGGGATTTGAGCTTTTTGTTGATTGTGCCTTTTGTTTAGGCAAGAACCCACTTGGGGATGTGATTTCTATTTGGTTGTGCCTCTTGATTTAGGCATATGCTTCAATAATGGTGAAGACTTAGGTTTTGGATTGCCTCCTGTATAGGTTGATTTCCCGTGTCTTGGGGATATTGGCTTTCTGCTTGCCTGTTGGAAGTGAAGAATTTGCTTTTCACCCTGGGATATCTGTATTTGGGAATTTATACGCGATTCCCTGATGATATAAACTTGTAGTTTTTCCTTCATTTGGTAGGCTCGCTGGGGATTTTGAGTTCTCTTATTGATTATGCCTCTTGATTAGGCGAAGATCCACTTGGGGATTTTGTTGTTGATGATCCACTGCGGGATTGATTTCATTACAGAGATCTATTTTGAATTGCCCTCCGAGGGAGAAATGGAGTTTTCGACTCCTTATGGGTTGTTGTTGTTTGAGATGGCTTTGCTCATGCTCTTATTTTGCTGGGGAATGGGTTTCTACCCTTTTCTTGCAATTTCTCTTTTTTTGCGATTTAGTTTTTGCATATGTGCTCCTTTTATGCACATTGGCTTGATCTTTGGATGAGAAAGATATCTTTTTTCTTCCTCTTTTCTTTTTGAAGATCCCTGGGGAATTTTTCTTTGCTTCTTGGGGATCAAATCCTTGGTTTGATTTTTTATGATGGAGTCTTGGCTCTAACTTTTGTGAGGCTCTTTATTGAGCGGAATGAAGAGTTTTTTCTTCTTTTTCATTTTTGGGATTCACCGAGGAGTCTGTCGGTTTCTTGGGGATCCAAATTTGATGGAGTCTTGGCTCCTGTCTTTGTGAAGCTTCTTATTTGAGCTGGAAGATGGAAATTTTTGTTTTCCTCTTTTTGTCTTTTTGTAGACTTTTCTTGATATACTTTTCTTGGAGATTTTTTTATTTGGCCTTTTTCTGTGGTGGCCTCTATTATGGGATGAAAAGTTTTTCTTTCTTTTCCTTTGGTTGCCCCCTAGTGATGTGGAGGATTTGATTTCGTATTTTCTTTGATGGACTCTTATGTAGTCCTTATTCTCCTTATTCTCCTTATTCTGCTTTGGGGAAGTGACGGAGACTCTTGCATGAGTGTGCTTGATGACTCATGTGGCGATGAAGCTGAGTCGTGAAGTAGTCTTTTTGTTTTGCCTTTGGAGTAGGCAAGGATCCTCTTGGGGATGGTCAAGCCTTTCCATTTGGCTTTTTTCATTTTGATGGTGTCCTTCTTTCTTGGATGGAAGGGTGCTGATTGCAGCTTTGAATGACTATGTTTGATGACTCATGTGGTGGTGTTGAGTCAGGGAGTATTTTTCTACCTTTGAATAGGCAAGGATCCTCTTGAGGATGATCAAGCCTTTTCCATTGGCTTTTCTTTGATGACTTCCTTCTTTCTCGGAAGGAAGGATGGTGGTCGGATCTTTAAATGATTATGGTTGACGACTCATGTGATGATGATGCTGAGTCGTGGAGTAATTATTTTTGTTTTGCCTCTCGAGTAGGCAAGGATCTTCTTTGGGGATTTTCAAGCCTTTCTGTTGGCTTTTCTGTTTTGATGTACCTTCTTTTTTGGTATAGAAGGTTGATGGTTGGAGCTAGTTTCCTTTAAGCTCCTTATTTTGCTGAAGATAATTTTTGATTTCGCCTTTCGCGATTTTGATTTTTATTTAGAGGCTGGATTTTGGCACCTTTTATTTTCACTCACAAGCATGGAGACTATCCTCTTTATATGCATGTTTATTATTCTTGTTTGAAGAAAATTATTTTTTCTTGATTTTGACAAAGTCGTATTATGCAACTACTTTGTGTGTGAATGTCCTAGATGCAATCTATTTGTTTATTTTTGATGCACTCAGAAAGTAACTGGCCTTCTCCCGTTGGCTTCTCATGAATGTGCCGATGGGCTCCTTTCTTTATGACCATGATGGGCTCCTCCTTTATGATGATGGGCTCTTCTTTTATTAATCTTTTGGTCTTAGCCCTATCTTCTGCCTAGACCGCCCTTTGCGGGTTTTCGATCTAGCGGGCTGCCTTAATTTTTGCCTAGAATATCTTAGGGGGCTTTTGCCTTATCTTTTGCCTAGATCGTTCTTTTGGGGTTTCCGATCTAGCAGGCTACCCTAGTTTTTACCTAAGAATATCCTAGCAGGCATTTATTCTTTTATTATTTTTTATGCTTCCCTTTTTTAGATGCATGTTTGATCTTTGATTAGAGGTCTTTGCGCATATTTATGATTTATCAATAAAGAGGCATTTCCATAATATTTGGTCAAGAGAAAGGAAATAAAAGGGAATTTTAAATGAGCAAAAGTTTATTTCTTTTACAGAAGGATTTCAAAAGGTATTTAGAAGAATGGGTAGTCAGGGTTGGCTACACTGTATAGGCTTAAACAGTCATGTCCATGATATCTGCCCCTTAGTTCTCCTAATTGCTTCAGTTGAGATGCCTGAGCTCAGAGTGAAGACCATGCAGACTGCTTGCTTCTGGAAGAATGTTACTTTAGCCGCCTTTTCGGTTTTCGACTAAAGTAACCATTGCTCTTACTTAGTTTTTTTTTTTTTTTTTTTTAACCTCTATTTTTTGCCTAGGACGTATCCTAGCGAGGAATATAGACCCTATCTTTTGCCCAGGAATGCCCTTTGCGGGTTTTCATTCCTGACAGGTCTTGAGCAATGTCTTCAAGCGTAATACTTCTTCACCGCATCAGAGTTGATTGGGTGTCGAAGTTCCTCTCCATCCATATTGATGAGGATAAGAGCCCCTTCCGAGAAAGCTCATTTGACCACAAGGGGTCCTTCGTATTTAGTTGCCCATTTTCCAATTTTATTCTTCTGGGCCGGAAGCAACTTATTTACCATTAATTCCTTCTTATGGTAAATATGAGGGTTGACCTTTTAAGCCTTTTTTATTTTCCTTTGATAGGCTTGTCCGTGACATATAATATTCAGCCGTTTTTCTTCAATAAGGTTTAGTTGGTCATATCGGCTTTGAACCCATTCAGCTTCTGCTAATTTATCTTCCATCATCATGTGCTTTCATCAACATGATTAGCTGTACCGATTTGCCGTCTCAGATCTTTGCTATAACCGAAGAGTAATCATTTTGAATATAGAGCAATTGTCATATTAATGCCCCTCTTCCTTTCCTTAGGGATTTCAATCCTCCTATTGATCACTATATTTCCACATTTCCCAGTCAATTACTTGAATGCTTTGTGGTGAAGGGTCAAGAGAATAGAAGGAAAGGGATTTATTGCAAAGGCTTGTGTTTTTGTGAGATTTTTTATGAAATAATAGTTTCTGTAAGAATGGCTAGCCAAGGTGGGTCGGTGTTTAGGCTAGTTTAAACAAACGTTTTGTTTTAATGAGGTGGCATCTTCAACTGCCTATTTATGGCTAATTAGCTTTCCTAGTCTGTCATTTTGGGTTTTCAGCCTAGGATTTTGCCCTTTTATCTTTTTGTCTTGGCCTTTTGACCTTGACGGGCTTCTTTTAATAATAATTTCTTTTCTCAAAATATTGTCGAAACACGATTTTCTTATTCGTGTCTCTAGCTAATCAACCATGTTAACTTTGGCTTCATTTTGTCTATGGCGTTTGGAACAAAACATTTGTCTAAACATGGTTATTTATGGGGTATAGACATTTTTAGCAAGAAGAGAAGCAGATAGTAAGAATAACATTCTTTTGTAATTTCAGGGAAATGTGTGCCCTAGAGATGCTCGGGGATCGGGCAAACCCCGAGGAGTGATCTCTAATAGTCATTGGATTTACATCCCTTAGAATCGGAAGAAGGACATCTAATGACTAATGCTACCCTTGATGCTAATATCCCTCTTTTTTGGAAGATCGTCTTTTTAAGGTACGGAGGGGAGACTTCCCTTTTCATCGTATGACTTGTTCTTTTGTAGGGTTGTTCTTTGAGGGGTTATCCTTAAAGTCTGGTGGCTCTCTTATTCCTTGAGCATCTTTTCCAAGCCCTTGTCTGGGTTGTATCCATATCTCTTCATTATATGGGCCACTTTTAAATTGCTAGGATGTCTTTCCATATTTTCAAATGTCTTCTTCAACCGCATCCATTTTAAGGTATGGTGAACAGCTTGATGATCGGCTTGCTGATTCAAATGTCGTCTTTAGTTTGAACCATGATCAACTTGTAGCCTACCACGAATTTGATTTTTCGGTGGAGCGTTGAAGAATAGTGCCCTAGCACCGTGAATCCAAGGTCTGCTCAATCTTCCCCTCGGATTATTTTTTCTTTTCCTCTTTGGTTTCTTTATTTTTTCTTTGTTTTTAGGAGCATTATCTTGTAGCTCCTTGGATGAATAAAATTTTTTGCTTATCATCCTGCCCCCAATGTTGGCTATATTGGAGATATCTTCATTGACGGACAATTCTTTTGTGCATATTCGCAGTACAGCTTTATCTGATGTACAAGGGAAAGGACAAGGCATGAATAAGCGCAAAGGTGTTATTGCCTCTTTCCTGATATTATCAATTTGGGTATCGACATTTACTTCTTTCTTATTGTCTTCTTGTCCCAAATTGAAGGCCTTAGTTTTTTCTTATGGGGCTGTATCAATTGAGCTTCTTTTTCCAACAGTCTTTGCATGTCCGGGGAAATGGTCCCCTCCTCACTGTCTGACTCAATCCATTCGCCTTTGGCTTTTAGATCCCACAGAGAGTTTTTAATCACAGACATGACTGTTTATATGGTCTATATTTGGGTTTAGATTTTATTTGATTATTTTGGAATGAGAGAGAAAAGAATGAGAAGCATATGAATATTATGAAAATGCCTCATTGTATTGATGAAAAGAAAATATTTACAAAGCCCTCTTTAACCAAAAATCCCATGATCATGGGCGGGGATCATGGGAGATACATCGGAAGCTTTTTGATATATTTTTATATATTTTCTATTACATTTTTAAAGATGATAAAAATGATGAGTCCTATATAGCTAGTCTTCCTTATCCCGTCTTTCATTCGGGCTTTGATAAGGGCTGGTCATCCACTTTTGGAGTTGACGCGTCGAAAGTAATCCATCCTGCGTCTATTAAATCTTGGACCTTATGCTTTAAGGCCATACAGTTATCTACAGAATGTCCCGGAGCGTCTGAATGATAATTGCATTTTTCGTTTGGCTTATACCATTCTGGATATGGTGGCTCCATTTTCTTGGGAGGGACGCGTACTAGGAGTTTGACGTCCAACAATTTTAGCAACACGCTTCCATAAGAAGTGGGTATTGGAGTGAACTTTCTTTCCGGCCTGCGTGACTTGGTCTGCTGCGAGGAGGACGAAGGAGTGGTGAAATTGATAGCATTTACGTCTCCTTCCTTCTTCTTTCCAAAGGGCTTCTTGAATGATGCGTGGGATTTCTTAAACTTGGGAGGGAATCGAGTATTTTCGACATCGGTTACCTCCTTTACATCAAATTTGTATCTCTCTAATGCCCTTAATTTCTCTTCTAGGGCAGAAATTCGTTGCTCAGAGACCGTATTGTGGAAGCATTGCTGATATAATAGCTCCGTCAACTGCGCTATTTGTTCCTTTATGACATTAAGCTCGACAGTGAGCATACGGTTCTGCTCCTCTAATTGCTCCATCTTCTTGGCTTTTTGAGCGCGAGTGAGAACAGGTAGAGGACCAGCCACTTTCTAAATGATTTGAAGATTTTTATTATATTATTTTTTTTATGAATGATCGGTGTGAAATAGATATGCCTTAGACAATAACTTTGGTATCTTCTCAAAAGCCTATGTTTTAAGGGTACCATACCCACCTTAGTGTGATAACTTCCTTTTTCAAAGGTTGTCAACACACCTTAACGCACTTATCTCTTCTAGGAAGGTGATAAACGCACTTGGGCCTCTTTCACTATTGTCTAAGGATATCTAATGCTTCCTAGAATGAATGTTTTTATGTATGCACTACAAAAATATTTTTTTATGACAGCAAATATTGAAAGTGGCATAACTTTTGACTGGGTTGTCCGATTTGGACGCACAGCATGTCAAAACGAAGAGAAAAGGGTGAAGAACCAAGATTTGGCCCAGTAATTTTCCCAAAAAACGTCTCTAAGACCCATTTTTTAGGGGTTTATTAAAATGATGAGCATGCTGCAATTATTTTCTTTCTTAGTTTTACCACTTATTGGATGATATGGTATGAACGATACGACTTTGCCAAGAATCTTTTAAAGTAAAAGATATTTTTATGGTTTTAAATTGTATGTTTTTTTATGACCCTTTATCTCTTCTGTCGGTCAACGTGGCTACTTAGCTTGCAAAGAACCTGAAACCAGGCTAGCTTAACTGAAGACTGTCCGAGATAAAAATCTTTTATCTTTTTGCTTTTTATGATTTTTAGGGTTTTTTCATTTTTTTGTTTGTTGTATGATTACCCTATGCTAATGCATCAATACAAATGCAGCAAACAAATGCACACACAATTCATACATCCGCGAGTAGAGCCATGCTTATTTAATCACGAGGTAGGGTTTTCCTGCAGAAACGTGTTTGGTTTAGGTGGTTCTATACTATTCTCACCAAGGCCAAAGGTCCCCAAGGTGCCCCCATTATAGGGACCTCTCAATCTCTCAATCCTCGGGTCATGCATGGAACTCCGTGGCGACACCCTTAGACCAAAAGAAGAGAGTTATCACCTTGAGTTGGTGGTTTTCCGACAACGGTAGTAGCCCCTGTGCCAACTAACCGATCGTATCTGCCACCCACTCCCTATAGGTATTCACTCTTGCCCCCGGGTATAGAGGGACTGTTGTGTGCAAGGGTTTTTGTGTGCAATTTATATTTCAAACAATTGCAGAAATAATCATACAGCAGTTATTTAAAGCCATATAATAAAAACATACAGAAGGGTAAAGGCGTAATTTCAAATCTTTGCTTAGTTTGAATTTATCCGTCACTAAATGGGATCAACTCTCGGACTTCCCCAGTGGAGTCGCCATCTGTCGCCGCCGTCCATTCCGACGTCCTGGGGACGTCTCGAACGTTTATGTGAGCGGTCGTGAAAAGATGGTTGAGACTCGCGTTTTTTGTTAAAATTGTGTTCATTGCTTCCGAGGTGCTCAACACTGAACTATCCTCTAATAGAAGCAAGGTTTTCGAAAAGGGGTTCTTTTGGAGTTGCCACCAATGTTTTGACCAGAAACATTGGAAAAGGAAAAAAAGGCGTTGATTTTATTAAAAACCAACTTGGCCATTATAACCAGAGTTGGGTAAGGGAGTTAGTTACATGTGGGGAAGGTGTTAGCACCCCCACAACGCCCCTTTCGGGTTCCCTATGACGGATTTATTCATTAAGTGAAGATTATGAGAAATTATGCATTTACCCTTATTTTATTCGTACAGTTATTTAGATATGATTATCTACATGATGTATCTACATTGCATACAGAAAACAATAAATAAAGCAGTAAAGAAGAAGAGAATTGAGAAAAACCTCCGTAGCAAGCTTTATATTATGATTCTTGTACAAAGAGGACGCGTTTCGGCAGTCCTTCGCTCTACAATTGTTCTCTCCTCTTGATTACAGACTCGACTCGACTAAATTTTCTAGAAGAATCGAATGCCGGAATATAAATTCCTTAACTGATTGTTACCTAAAAAAGGCAATCAGAAAGATCATTCGAGAGAGGGAGAGAAGAAGACAAGTCTCTGAGTTGTCTGGTGTGTGGAGAATGACAAATGAGGCTCCTATTTATAGTAAATTTTTCCCTTGAACTTTGGGACGGCCGTCTGGGTTGGGACGGCCGTCCCACATTCGGGACGCGCGTCCCAACTGCTTAATTTCAGTTGGGACGGTCGTCCCAACCCTGGGATGGTGGTCTCGACCTGTTTTGTCCAGCCTTTGTATTTTGGGACCCCGGGAAGCTTTCCTTGCCGTTTTCGGACGTGGATTGGTGCCGATATATGTCCGTTGAAGCTTTATCTTCGTGTAGGAAGTCTTCTTTGACCTTCATTTGACATGTTGGGCGAGCTTTATCTATATATAGGAAGTCTCCTTTGTGTGGATGAGTGAACTCCGTCTTATTATGAGAGGTCTTCTTTAGTCTTTATCGTGCATATGAGCGAACTCCATGTTGTTGCGGGAGGTTTCTTCAGTTTTTGGGAAGCCGGATGAACTCCATCTTTGGGCGAAGTTCCTCTAGCTTTTATTTTGAGAGGCCGGGCAAAATTAGGGGTCTACAATATTTACAAGTTTGCCACCACGTCTTGTACAACGTCGGTCTTCGTCATAACCGACGTTGGATGTTGTCGTAGAAAGTGTTTTCTGTAGTAGTGCCTCACCTGGTACGAACCCTATTCTATAAGGCTCTGGTGGGTACCTACCCCCACCTGGTACGAACCCTATTCTATAAGGCTCTTGTGGGTAACTACCCCCACCTGGTATGAACCCTATTCTATAAGGCTCTGGTGGGTACCTACCCCCACCTGGTATGAACCCTATTCTATAAGGCTCTGGTGGGTACCTACCCCCACCTGGTACGAACCCTATTCTATAAGGCTCTTGTGGGTACCTACCCCCATCTGGTACGAACCCTATTCTATAAGGCTCTTGTGGGTACCTACCCCCACCCGATACGAACCCTATTCTATAAGGCTCTTGTGTGTAACTACCCCCACATGGTACGAACCCTATTCTATAAGGATCTGGTGGGTACCTACCCTCACCTGGTACGAACCCTATTCTATAAGGCTCTGGTGAGTACCTACCCTCACCCAGTACGAACCCTATTCTATAAGGCTCTTGGGATGCTCTTTTTCGGCATTTAGTCTTTTGATTGATGAATACAAACCCTCATCCGGTTTTTGGAGATGTGTTGGGGACTTATTGTCTCTGATCATGCGCCTATTCCATGGGGAGTGATTGATTTTCTTTCTTTTTTACTTTTCTATTTTAGTCATCCGGTTTTACCAGGGATTTTTTTTTTGGATTTTCTTTTTAGCCATCCGGTCTTGTCGGGGATTCTTTGTTTTTGGATTTTCTTTTTAGCCATCCGGTCTTGTCGGGGATTCTTTTTTTTTTGGCTTTTCTTTTTAGCCATCCAGTCTTGTCGGGGATTCTTTGTTTATGGCTTTTCTTTTTAGCCATCCGGTCCTGCTGGGGATTCTTGTTTTTTGCTTTTTTTGTTTAGCCATCCGGTTTTACCGGTGATTCTTTGTTTATGGCTTTTCTTTTTAGCCATCCGTTCCTGCCGGGGATTCTTGTTTTTGGCTTTTTTATTTAGCCATACGGTTTTACCGGTGATTTCTTGTTGGTTGCCTCTTGTTTTAGGCAGGAATCTCCTGGGGATTTGTGGTTTTGGGCTTTTCTATTTAGTTGTCCGGTCTTTGCCGAGTTGTCGGGGTTTATTGATGATTGCCTCTTAATTTAGGCAGGAATCTATTGTGGATTTGTTGATTTCTGTTGATTGTGCCTCTTTGATTTAGGCAAATGCTTCAGCAGTGGTGAAGACTTTTATGCTTTGGGCTTATATTGCCTCTTGCATAGGTTGATTTCCCATTTCTTGGGCATATTAGCTTTTTGCTCGTCTTTGAGTAGGCAGAGGTTTTATTGGAAGTGAAGGCTTTGCACTTCGCTGGGGATATTCATATTGGGTGTTATAGGCGATTAACTCCCTGAGGATATGAATTTGTAGTTTGCCTCTGTCGTAGGCTCGCTGGGGATAGTTTTTCTTTTTGGTGATCCGCCAGGGATTTGATTGTTTTCCCGGAGATCTATTTTGACTTGCCCCCTAGGGAGAAATGGAGTTTTTTGACTCCTTGTTGGATGCTGTTGTTTTGAGTTGGCTTTGCCTATGCTCTTATTCCGTTGGGGAATGGGTTTTTACCTTTTTCTCGTGATTTTGGAAATTTGACTTTTAAAATGTGTGCGCCTTTTATGCACATTGGCTTTTTTTGTTATCTGCTGGATGAAGAGATTTATTTTTTCTCTTTTCTTTTTGGCGATCCCGGGGAGTTTATTGGCTTCCTGGGAATCCAATCTTTGATTTGATTTTTTATGATGGAGTCTTGGCTCCTGACTTTCATGAAGCTCTTTATTGAGCGGAATGAAGAGATTTTCTTCTTTTTCTCTTTTTTGGAGATTTGCCAAGGAGTTTGTTGGCTTCCTGGGGATCCAACTTTGATTGATTTTTTTATGATGGAGTCTTGGCTCCTGGCTTTGTGAAGCTCTTATTTGAGCTGGAAGATGGAAATTTTCTTGTTTTCCTCTTTTTGTAGACTTTTTTGATATGCTCTACTTGGAAATTTTTATTCGGCCTTTTTCGTGCCTCTATTGGGGAATGCAAGTTTTTTCTTTTTTATTTTTGTTGAACCCCTGGACAAATGGAGATTTTGACTCTATATCTTCTTTGGTTGATCTTTGTGTAGTCCTTATTCTCCTTTGGGGAATGAGGCGGATATTTTGGATGAGTGTGCTCGATGACTCATGTGGTGATGCAGCTGAGTCGTGAGGTAATCTTTTTGTCTTGCCTCTAGAGTAGGCAAGGATCCGCTTGGGGATGATCAAGCCTTTCCGTTGGCTTTTTTCGTTGTACCTTATTTTATTGGGGTAGAAGGATAATGGTTGGAGCTATGGTTTTCTTGAAGCTCTCTATTCTGCTGCAATGGTTTTGATTTCACCTTCTCTTTCGCGATTTTGATTTTTATCGCGAGTTATTTGAAATTTGGCTTTTTAATATATCACGTGTGCCTTTTTATTTTATAATTTTTTTTTGTACACATGGGCTTTTTGAAAGGTAAACAAAAATAACAACTTTTATTTATTACTTCCTTTTTTTTCTTGGTGATACATTCAAGAAATTTTAAACTACTAGAAAATATCTAAAGACCTCCTAATCATCTGCTTCTGGGCTGGAATGGGAGGATGGTGATGGCGAAGGGATGCGGCAGAGTATGCGGCGTTGGAACCTTGCCTGAGTCTGGACCAAATTTTCTATTTGACTATTCGTCCTATCTTGCCTCATGGTCAGCTGACTGAACTGCTGTCGCATGAACTGGAACTGCCCTTCCATGTAGGTGTGCTCATCATCTATACGTCGGTATAATCCGGTGAAGTCTGGATCGTATGATTGCTGCTAGGATTTCGAAGTCGCAGGGATGTCCTGTGGTGTGTCGAAATCACGCATATCTAGTGAAATCGAGATTATGGGGTTTAAAATAAACCCTTATCCTTGTCGACTAATAATGTTCATGTGGACCAGTGTTCCTCCGTTAATCGGCTCTGGCTGGAGGCTAGCTGGGAGATCTTCTCCATCAGTGCATCCCTAATATTCAGCTAAAGGGGTGAGAAAGGGAGCCACCATAATGGCTCCTGCTGAGCCACGAGTTCCGTAATCCTTTACGGCTTTTAGGAAGGCATATCCTGGGTTGCATCGATGCCCTTGATGCATACAATAGACAATAAAAAGATCAGCCAGTGTTACCTTTCCTTGGCTCTCCTTCCGGTTATGTATGGTCCCAGCTAGCAATTTATGGCATATGCGGAGCAGAGGAGAGAAAGCTGCACCCTTTAAATGTGATGGCAGGGTATGTGTTCCGGTGACTTCTTTCCCCATGCTGGTGGTAGTGAGAGCAGCAGGTTTCTCGAGATACGCAGACCTATATTCCGATGTTCTCGTGTCTTCTCGTTAGCAGAAGCCCATTATGACATTAAAGTCATCCAGAAAAGTGGTCCGGTATGCCCCGTCCATCCAATAGGAGATGGCTTGAGTAGGCGGCACTCCGAGAGTCGTGGAAGGCATCTCTACCAGATTGACAGAGGCAAGGAATTCCAGCGTAGCAGTACGGTGGATCCGAGCAGGTGGCTCACGAAACAGAAAGTCCCATCCTATGTTATGGATGAACCTTCTAACATCTTGATCCCAGCCGAATGTAGTCAGGATTTCAAAATCCAAACATAGCATGGGATGCCAGGAGAATTGTTGGATATTTACCAACCTTTGTTGATGTGGCTCTGCCAGCAGAGTGTTAGTGATAGGAGTTCCTCTAGCGGAGGTCCTGGTGCGTTTTCTCCTGGATGAAGCCTCTCCACGTTCTATTGTATATCTTACTCAGTTAAGGATGCTAGAAGTGTGTAGAAAGGGAGGAGAAGCAAGATAGAATGCTTGGAATGGGGTACCAAGGCAAGGATCCGCGCCTAACATATATAGGAGGAGCCAAGAAGGTTGGGACGGCCGTCTGGGGTTGGGACGGCCGTATCACTTGAATTTTTACCCTTGGGACGGACGTCTGGGGAGTGGGACGGCCGTCTCACTCAAAAATTGGCCTTGAGACGAGCATCTCAAACTTGGG
>OY731404.1:26084204-26256606 GCA_963425845.1 Sphenostylis stenocarpa | reverse complement strand
AGGCGAAATCAAAAAAACCATTTCAGCAAGATGAAGAGCTTCAAAGAAACTAGCTCTAACCTTCTATCCCAATAAAAGAAGGTACATCAACATAGAAAAACCAATGGAAAGGCTCGATCATCCCCAAGCGGATCCTTGCCTACTCCAAAGGCAAAACAAAAAAATTACTCCACGACTCAGCATCATCATCACATGAGTCGTCAACCATAGTCATTTAAAGATCCGACCACCATCCTTCCATCCGAGAAAGAAGGAAGTCATCAACATAGAAAAGCCAACGGAAAGGCTCGATAATCCCCAAGCGGATCCTTGCCTACTCCAAAGGCAACACAAAAATTATTTCATGACTCAGCATCACCACTTGAGTCATCAAACATAAATCATTTAAAGCCTCAATCAACATCCTTCCATCCAAGGAAGACGGAAACCATCAAAATGAAAAAGCCAATGGAAAGGCTTGACCATCCCCAAGAGGATCCTTGCCTACTCCAAAGGCAAAACAAAAAGATTACTCCACAACTCAGCATCATTATCACATGAGTCATCAAGCAAACTCATCCAGAATCTCCGCTTCATTCCCCAAAGGAGAATAAGGACTACACAAGAGTCCATTAAAGAAAATACGGAGTCAAATCCTCCATATCCACCAGGGGGCAACGAAAAAGAAAGAAAAAGAAAAACTTTCATTCCCCAAATAGAGGCCACAACGAAAAAAGGCCAAATAAAAAAAAATCTCCAAGTAAAGCACATCAAGAAAAGTCTACAAAAAGAGGAAAACAAGAAAATTTCCATCTTCCAGCTCAAATAAGAGCTTCACAAAGCTAGGAGCCAGGACTCCATCATCAAAATTGGATCCCCAGGAAGCTGATAAACTCCTTGGTGAATCTTCAAAAAGGAAAACAAAATTTTTCCATCTTCCAGCTCAAATAAGAGCTTCACAAAGCTAGGAGCCAGGACTCCATCATCAAAATTGGATCCCCAGGAAGCTGATAAACTCCTTGGTGAATCTTCAAAAAGGAAAACAAAATTTTTCCATCTTCCAGCTCAAATAAGAGCTTCACAAAGCCAGGAGCCAAGACTCCATCATCAAATTTGGATCCCCAAGAAGCTGACAAACTCCTCGGTGAATCCCAAGAAAAAAAGAAAATCTCTTCATTCCGCTCAATAAAGAGCCTCACAAAGTCAGGAGCCAAGACTCCATCAAATCAAATATTAGATCCCCCAAGAAAAGAAAAATTCCCCAAGGATCACCAAAAAGAAAAGAGAAAAAAGATATCTTTTCATCCAAAGAAAAAGCCAATGTGCATAAAAAGGCGCACATATGTAAAAACCAAATCGCTAAAAAGAGATACAAATCGCGAGAAAAAGATAAAAACCCATTCCCCAGTAGGAATAAGAGCATAGGCAAAGCCAGCTCAAACAACAGTGTCCAATAAGGAGTCAAAAACTCCATTCCTTCCTAGGGGGCAATTCAAAATAGATCCCCAGAAGACGATCAAATCCCTGGTGGATCACCAAAAAGAAAAATCCCCAGCAAGCCTACCAGCAAAGGCAAACTACAAATTCATATCCTCAGGGAGTTAACCATCTGGAACACCCAATATGAATATCCCCAGCGAAGTGCAAAGCCTTCACTCCCAAGAAGAGCCTCTGCTTAAGGCAAGCAAAAATCAAATATCCCCAAGAAATGGGAAATCAACCTATAAAAGGTAATACAAGTCCAAAGCACAAAGCTTTCAAAAAGCATCTGCCTACTCAGAGGTATTATCAAGAAACAAATATCCTCAAATAGAACATCAGCCTATTCAAAGGCGAAAAAACAACAAAAGTCTTCATCATTGCTGAAGCACCTGCCTAAAAACAAGAGGCACAATAACAAATCAACAAATCCCCAGTAGATTCCTGCCTAAAAAGGAGGCAACTAGCAAAGACTCTCCGACCAAGACCGGATGGCTAAAAAGCCAAAATCAAAGAATCCCCGGCAAAAGCCGAATGGCTAAAAGAAAAAGCCAAAATCAAAGAATCTCCGGCAAAAGCCGGATGGCTAAAAGAAAAAGCCAAAACAATGAAATCCCCGGTAAAAACCGGATGACTAGAAAGTCAAGAAGAAAAACCAAATCATTCCCCCAAGGAATAGGCGTATGATCAAAGCCAATAAGCCGCCAAACACATCTCTAAAACCAGATGACCATAGGATGAATTACAAAAGAATACATCCTAAAGAGTCTGTCAAGATGCAGACTCGCACCCAGTGGGGGTGTAAAAACCATTAGAATCCGTCAAGATGCAGACTCGCACAATAGAGCCTTGTCAAGATGCAGGTTCGCACCTAGTGGGGGTGTAAAAACCACTAGAGCCTTGTCAAGATGCAGGTTCGCACCCAGTGGGGGTGTAAAAACCACTAGAGCCTTGTCAAGATGCAGGTTCGCACCCAGTAGGGGTGTAAAAACCATTAGAGTCCGTCAAGATGCAGACTCGCACAATAGAGCCCTGTCAAGATGCAGACTCGCACCCAGTGGGGGTGTAAAAACCATTAGAGTCCGTCAAGATGTAGACTCGCACAATAGAGCCTTGTCAAGATGCAGGTTCGCACCCAGTGTGGGTGTAAAAACCATTAGAGTCCGTCAAGATGCAGACTCACACAATAGAGCCTTGTCAAGATGTAGGTTCGCACCCAGTGGGGGTGTAAAAACCACTAGAGCCTTGTCAAGATGCAGGTCCGCACCCAGTGGGGGTGTAAAAACCATTAGAGTCTGTCAAGATGCAGACTCACACAATAGAGCCTTGTCAAGATGCAGGTTCGCACCCAGTGGGGGTGTAAAAACCACTAGAGCCTAGTCAATATACAGGTTCGCACCCAATGGGGGTGTAAAATCCATTAGAACCTAGTCAATATGCAGGTTCGCACCCAGTGGGGGTGTAAAATCCACTAGAACCTAGTCAATATGCGGGTTCACACCAAGTGGAGGTGTAAAAACCACTAGAATCTAGCAAAAATGCAGATTCGTACCAGGTGGGGGTAGGTACCCACCAAAACCTTAAAAATAAGGTTTTTTTACCGGATGAGGGTAGGTACTCATCAAAACTTAGCAAAATGCCTCGGGTAGAGTAAAAATACTCACCTGAAGCATTACAAAAACGAGTGCAAAGACTTGCTTCTATTAGAGGATAGTTCAGTGTTGAGCACCTCGAAGTAAGTACCCACAAGAGTCATCATGTAAACTCATACCGGGTGAGGGTAGGTACTCACCAAAACCTTGCAAAACAAAGTTCATACCTAGTGGGAGTAGGTACCCACAAAAGTCTAGTAAAAATACGGACTTATACCCGGTGAGGGTAAGTACTCACCAGAGCCTTAGAAAAAGAAGGCTCAAACCAGATAGGGGTTAGTACCTATCAAAATATTTATCATCCGGAGGATCAGCAAGGAGCAGCATCCGAAGGATAGCCGGGCAAAAGGGTTAACTCCTTCCCCTACCAACTAGTTTTGTCGGCATATTAAAACCAACGAATTAGTTAGGCAGGTGAAGGGGGGGCAGCTGTAGACCCCTAATTTTGCCCGGCCTCTCAAAATAAAAAGCTAGAGGAACTTCGCCCGAAGATGGAGTTCATCCGGCTTCCCAAAACTGAGGAAACCTCCCGCAACAAACACAGAGATTGCTCGTCTGCACGATAAAGGACAAAGGAGACTTCCTATACAGTGATAAAGCTCGCCCGACATCTTAATGAAGGCCAAGAAGACTTCCTACACGAAGATAAAGCTTCAACGGACACACATCGGCATCAAACGACGTCCGAAAAAAGGAAAGGAAAGTTTCTCGGGGGTCCCGGAGCCCGAAGACAGGCCAAAGCAGTTTGGGACAGCCGTCCCAAACACACCTGGCCGTCCCAAACACCAAAACGCAAGTGGGACGCCCGTCTCACCTTTGGGACGCACGTCCCAAGTCCCAAATTTTGAATGGGACGGCCGTCCCAAACACACCTGGCCGTCCCAACTTGTCCCAGTGCAAAATGTGCATTTGGGACGGCCGTCCCAACCCAGACGGCCGTCCCAGATGTCCAGGCAAAAAATGGCTATAAATAGGAGCCTCATTTGTCTCATTCCACACACCAGACAACTCAGAGACTTGTCTTCTTCTCTCCCTCTCTCGAATGATCTCTCTGATTGCCTTTTTTAGGTAACAATCAGTTAAGGAATTTGTATTCCGGCATTCGATTCTTCTAGAAAATTTAGTCGAGTCGAGTCTGTAATCGAGAGGAGAGAACAATTGTAGAGCGAAGGACTGCCGAAACGCGTCCTCTTTGTACAAGAATCATAATATAAAGCTTGCTACGGAGGTTTTCTCAATTCTCTTCTTCTTTACTGCTTTATTTATTGTTTTCTTATGCAATGTAGATACATCATGTAGATAACCATATCTAAATAACTGTACGAATAAAATAAGGGTAAATGCGTAATTTCTCATAATCTTCACTTAATGAATAAATCCGTCATAGGGAACCCGAAAGGGGCGTTGTGGGGGTGCTAACACCTTCCCCACACGTAACTAACTCCCTTACCCAACCCTGGTTATAATGGCCAAGTTGGTTTTTAATAAAGTCAACGCCTTTTTTCCTTTTCCAATGTTTCTGGTCAAAACATTGGTGGCGACTTTAAAAGAACCCCTTTTCGAAAACCTTGCTTCTATTAGAGGATAGTTCAGCGTTGAGCACCTCGGAAGCAATGAACACAATTTTAACAAAAAACGCGAGTCTCAACCATCTTTTCGCGACCGCTCGCATAAATGTTCGATACGTCCCCAGGACGTCGGAACGGACGGCGGCGACAGGGACACCTGGGAACATCGTGGGCATCTCAATCATCGAAATGGAGGCGAGAAACTCCATTACGACCTGTGTGTAGATGCGGGTCGGTGGAGGATGGAGGAGGAAGTCTCACCCAGTGTTTTTAATATAACTCCGCACGTCGTCCTCCTAGTCGAACTTGGCCAAGATATCAAAATCTAGCCTCAGCATGGGGTGTCAAGCATAACCCATGATGTGCTCAAGCCTGACCTGATACTGCGACATAAGTTCGGTAGGGTCTGGAGAAACCGGGGTTGCAAATGTACTCGAGCCAATACCCTGACCTCTCTTCTAGGATCTGGATGTGTCACCTCGTTGCATCTTGACAAAGACACTAAAAAATGTAGGAGAATGTGTATGAGGATGCAAGAATGGAGTGCTTAAAAATTACCCCCAAGCCCCCTTTATATAGAAAATCTGATTTTGGTCGAGACCGTCGTCAAGGATTTTGGGACGGTTGTCTCGAATTTTCGAGGCTTGGAACTATCGTCTGGAATTTTGAGATGGCGGTCTCGCCACCGGCAAATGGCGAAACGGCAGTGTTGCCATACAAGAAGGCGGTCTCGTTTTCAACCAAAGGCGAGACGACGGTATAGTTAAGCGAGACGGCGGTCTCTATAAACGAGATGGCGGTTTCTCTTTTCGGAGGTTTTTTTTTTTAGAAAATATAGGACCTTGTTCGAAAACATTTATGCATGCAATGTTTTCATGTTTGATGTCATGCAATGCTATTTCGTTAATTTTTCAGAAGGATTAACTGGTATGTCTTTGGAAGACGGGGTCCTTCTGATGTTTTTTTTTTGTTGTACTTGTTTGTACCATTTCGGACTTAACATGACCGAAGAATAACTGTTGGTTTGAAGAGCACACTTTGCCATGTCGGTGCGCTTTTTCCTTACTCTCGGGATTTCAATCCTCTTGTTGATTATATGCCTCCATATTCCCAGACTAATTGTTAGAATATTTATAGTAAGGGTCAAGAGAAGAGAAGTAAGAGGATAATTTATTCAACAACTTGTGTTTTAGATGGTTAATTTTTATTTAGAAAGGGGGTTTTGTAAGAATGGTTGGTCCCGGTTGGTCTGATTGTTTAAGCTGATGTTTAAACAAACGTTTTTCTTTGAGGCTTCGCATCTTAGCCCATTTTTATCGCTTTCTATGGCTGATTGATTTCCCCAGATTGCTCTTCAGGTTTTCAGACTAGGATATTGTGTTTTGGTCCTATCTTTTGTCTAGGTTCCTTTTTTCTTGTTTTGGGAATCCTAGCGGACCTTATTTTGTAACCGTAACTTCTGCCTAAGCTACCCTTTATTGTTGTTCGGGTTTTCTTGCGGGTTGACCCTAATTTCTGCGTAGCACCCTTGGTGGGTTTCCTACCGGGTATTTTGCCCTTTCTTTTTTGTCCTTCGGCTTCTATGGGATTTTTCTCTCTCTTTTTTTTTTTTTACACAATATTGGCAAAACACGGTTTTATTTATGATGAGGTAAAACCTTGTTCTGTGTTTCTAATCAATCAGCTTGATTATTATGGCGATGGCACATTTTGATTATTTGGATGCACTTTTCTTCTTCTCCTTTTTTCATTTGCTTAAATATGGTTATTATGAGGTCTAGACATGAAATAACAAGAAAAGAAGCTAATGGTAAGAAATGTATTATTTATTAATTAGTAAGGGAATATGTGCCCAAAAGATGCCCGGGGTCGGGCTAACCCTGGGGGATAATCTCTAACAATCACTGGGTTTACATCCCTTAGGAAAAATAACTCCTAATGACTAGGGTAGCTCTTGATGCCTGTATTCCTTTGCTTCAAAAAATCTGCTTTAGAGTTCGGAGGGGTGCTTCGAAAAGTACAGTGAAGATATGAGCCAGGCGGTCCAGAAGCAAAGCGAAGCACTTGCTCGCCACGTCCGGGAAGCCGAAAGAGAATTACATAGAGATCAAGACCCGCCTGTGGGTTTCTTTAGGCTTTTCCGCTTTTGTCAAAAGTTGCTTCGTAGTATGGAGTAGGGGAATGTAAACCTTCTAAATGGATAAATGAAATTTTTCTTTTATTCTACAATTGTCTACTTGCATGCATATCATTCATTTGCATATTTAATTTCCCCTCCTTCACGCGTAATAAATAAGATAATAAAAAGGAAGGATTAACTGACACGTCTTCCAAATCAGAAGAATGGAGAGAAGGTCACTCCTAATAAAGTTTTCCCCAACGGTCGACTCGCCACAAGAGGAAAATAAGCCTCGACCGTTGGTCCTCAAGAATAAGGAAGAGGGGGCAAGGACTCCAGTGCGACTATTTATGCCATGTCCTTTCCCCTACGAATCAAATAAAGTTGTACCGTGGAGATATGGAGAATCTCCACCAATAAAAGAAGAAATAACGAATATAGCCGGTATTGGGGGCATGACTAGAAGTGGAAGAGTCTACTCCCCCAAGGACTCGCAAGAAGATGTCCTCAGAAATAAAGGAAAAAATAAAAAGACCGAAGAAGAAAAAGAAAATAAGGAATCCAAGGAGGAGACAGAGGAATTACTCCAGTTTATAAGGCAAAACGAGTATTCCATTATAGACCAGCTCAATCACACACCTGCAAAGATAACGTTATTATCTTTAATATTGAGCTCGGAACCGCATAGAAATGCCCTGCTGAAGGTCTTGAGAGAGGCGCATGTACCTCATACCATATCCCAAGAAAAGGTCGAGAGGATCGTCAGTCACATCACGGCAAGCAATCACCTCACCTTCACAGAGGAAGAACTCCCCCTTGAGGGGTCAAACCATAACAAGCCCTTGCATATCTTAGTCAAGTGTAAGGAGTACCTCATTTCCAAAGTTCTTGTGGATAACGGGTCATCCTTGAACGTGATGCCCAAGTGCACACTAGACAAGTTGACTATACAAGGAACCCGTCTGCGCCCAAGCAGCACCATCGTTCGAGCCTTCGACGGATCAAAACGAGAGGTAGTGGGAGAAGTTAATTTGCCAATTCAAGTTGGACCCACTATCTTCGACGTTGATTTCCATATAATGGATATTACTCCAGCGTATAGTTGTCTCCTCGGAAGGCCTTGGATTCATGACGCAAAGGCAGTACCTTCAACGCTCCACCAGAAAGTCAAGTTCATAGTGGATGACAAATTGGTCACGGTCCAAGCAGAAGACGACATTTTGATCAGTGGACCGTCTACCCAACCTTATGTGGATGCGGCTGAAGAGGCCCTTGAAACATCTTTTCAAGCGCTCGAAATTGCCAGTATAGAGCGACTTCCCAAAAACGCAAAGGTAGCCCGCATGATGATGAAGCATGGTTACCATCCTGGCCAAGGACTGGAGGCAGATTCCCAAGGCATAAGGGAACCCCCAGAATTCAAAGACAATCCTTACAAGCATGGCCTAGGATATGACCCTACTAAGGGCCGAGCGGAAAGAAGAAAAGGGAAGTCTCCCCTCCGCACACTCAAGCAAATTTTCCGAAGTGGGGGAGTGCAAGCGTCAAGAGCTACCCTAGTCATTAGGAGAACTTTTTCTTCATTTAAGGGATGTAAACCCCATGATTGTTAGAGACTATCCCCCGGGCATTTTAGGGCACATATTACCTTATTAATTAATAAAGAATACTTCTTACAATTTGCTTCTCTTCTTTCTATTTCTGACTAGACCACATAAATAACCATGTCTAAGTAAACGAAAAAAGAAGAAGAATATAAAGCGCATCGAAATAATCAACAGTTACCATTGCTATTACAATCAAGCTAGTTGATTAGAAGCACTAAAAATAAGAATTTTCCTCACCCATAAAGAAAGTCATGCTTCACCAATATTGTGAATAAAAAAAATAAAGACAAAAAAAGGGGAGCCCATAGAAACCAAAGGCCAAAAAGAAAAAGGGCAGAATACCCGGTAGGAAACCCACAAAGGGGGCTACGCAAAAATTAGGGTCAACCCGGTAGGATACCCGAACAACAATAAAGGGTACCCTAGGCAAAAGTTAGGGTTACAAAATAAGGTCCGCTAGGATTCCCTAAAATACCAAAAGAAGGAACCTAGACAAAAGTTAGGACCAAAACACAATATCCTAGTTCGAAAACCCGAAGGGCGATCTAGGTAAATCAGCTAGCCATTAAAAGCAATGGAAATAGAACTAAAAGGCGCAAGTACAAAGGAAGAAAAAACGTCTACTTAGACGAAACCTAAACACCTAAGCCTAACCCTAGCCAACCATGCTTACAAAAACCACTTTCTAAATAAAATCAACCTTCTAAAACACAAGCCATTGATTTTTACCTCTTTACTTCTTTTCTCTTGACCCTCACAACAATATTCTAATAATTAATTTGGGAATATGGAGGCGTATAGTCAACAAGAGGATTGAAACCCCTAGAGTGGAAAAAAGGAGACACTACATGGCAAAGAGTGCTCTACACAAAAAAAAAAGAAGAAAAAAAAGAGAAAGAAGAAGAAGAAAGAAGTTATCCTTCAGTCACAAAAAGTCCGGCATGGTACAGCCAAGAGTAAACACGGCAAATCAGAGGGCATTCGGCGCAACGAGACACGTCGGTTAAACCCTTCTAAAAAATTAACTAAAGTAGGCATTATAGGACATCAAACATAAAAACATTGCATGCATAAGATGTTTTTTGTCGCTGCCGTCAAAAAGAGATGGCGGTCGGAGCGACGCGATGGTTTCGACCCTTTTGATTTTCGCGTTTTTTATGGGTGGTTACAACGCCTTTAGGTTGTCCGATAACCGGGCTAACCTAGGGGCGAGGTTTTCGAAAAGGTGTCCTTGGGTTGTCCGATAACCGGGCTAATCCCAAGGACTTATTTTTGTGGGGTTCTGTGGAGTCGCCACCAATGTTTTTACCGGAAACATCGGAAAAGGGGTTTAAAAGGCGTTGGTTTTCAAAAACCAACTTTGGTCATTAGAACCAGAGTTGGGTAAGGGAGTTAGTTACGTGGTAAAGGAAGTATTAGTTCCTTTACTACGCCCCTTTCGGGTTCCCTATGATAGGCCAGCTTTTATTGTTAATAAACCGGAAAATATACTTTTGCCCTTTTTATTGTGCGGAATTTAAAAGTATGACTACATGGCCCTAATCTATTGCATAATGTAAATTTAAAGCGATAAAAGGGGAGAGGAAGAGTATAAACCTCCGAAGCAAGCTTTCTTTTTATTTCTTTAAAACAAATGGGTGCTTTTTGGCAGCCCTTCACTCTACACAGCGCTGGAAACTCTTCTAAATGCCGAAAAATACTCTCAGAGACACTCAAAAACTCCGGAAATGCGTCGGAGGGATTCTAGAGAGAAGTTTTTTAGAGAGAAGGGAGAGAAAATGCTTGAGGTGTGTGGAAATGAGGGGGGAGGACCCCTATTTATAGGTTTTCGCGCTGTCAGGTGGCGAGACCGCCAGTCTCGTCTGACAGGGTCGAGACCGCCGTCTCGACCTGCCAAGCGCAGCGAGACCGCCGTCTGAGGAAACGAGACCGTCGTCTCGCCCTTCGCAGGTGGCGAGACCGCCGTCTCGTCAAGCGAGACAGCGGTCTCGCCACTTGCGTGAGGCGAGACGGCGGTCTCGCCATTTGCGTGAGGCGAGACGGTGGTCTGGGAAATCCAAAGGGCGGTCTCATCCCAACAAAGCGAGAAAACTTATTTTTTCGTACAGAAACTCCCTCCTATCCTAGTATGGGGCCTAATAGTCTCTCCTACTGGCTTGTTAGGCTTCGTCCATCTTCGAATAGGAGGTCTTCTGATCTTTATTTGGAGGTCGGGCAAGATTTGGGGTCTACATTTTTTAACCAGGTCCTATTTTCTAATTCAAAAAAAAAAAAAACGAAAATTTGAGACGACCGTCTGGGATTTCCAAACCGTTGTCTCGGTCCTTAGCAAAATCGAGACCGCTGTCTTGACCTACGAGACCGCCGTCTCGACTTAGGTAAAATCGAGACCTCCATCTCGTTTGAACCCAAAGTCGAGACCGCCGTCTCGAGAACCCAGACGGTCGTCTCGACCTGCAAAAAATCGAGACCGTCGTCTCGACTTCCCAAACGGCGGTCTCGATCCGGATTTTTCCCCTATATATAGGGGTGCGATGGGGGGGGGGGTTCTTCACAACTCTCTGCACTCCAGAACCCTCCATCTCTCAAATCTACCACTTCCAAGCACTTCCTGGTCAATATGTTCCATGGAAACCCCTCCAGGAAAAGGAGAGGCACTGCTGGTGCCAGCAGTTCTTTGGCACCAGCCCCTCAAGACCCCACTCGGCTGTCGCCGCAGCACCAGGCTTGCCTCGAGCACATCCAGGATTACTCGTGGCACCCCATGTTCAGACTGGACTTCGGCATCCTCGCCGAGTTTGGGTGGGAGGAAGATGTCCGGGCCCACATAGACAGCATAGGATGGGGCTTCCTGCTGCAGTCTCCACCTACCCACGTGTACCCTCAAGCGGTACTGGAGTTCCTGGCTTCCATCTCCTACACTGAGGCTCCCTCTATGGTCCTGGGCCTGCCACCTACCAAAATGGTGAATTATTTCATGGGTGGGACATACCAGACTACCGCCCTCGACGAATTCAATGTGAGCATTGGGTTCGTCCGGCCTGAGGACGTGCTAACTCAGGAATACCGGGAGGCCATCTGCAGCCGCCCCACCAACCTCACCGTCGCCGAGATGTGGCAGGAGCTCACCAGGGCGCCCACGCTACCCACACTGATGAAGGGTTTTGCGCTCCCTCCAGCCCTCCGAATTTGCCACAAACTGCTGGTTGGGACTGTCCACGGGAAGAAGGAGAGTCAAGGTAAGGTAACCCTCCCAGACCTCTTTGTACTTTATTGCATGAGCTAGAGGCGGTGCTGCAACCCTGGCTACTTTTTCCTGAGGGCCCTTAAGGACTTCGGGAGCAGACCAGTGGGAGCCGTCCTCGTGGCTCCTCTTATCACTCCCCTAGCAGAAAAAGGGGGATGCATTGGCCGAGAAGAACTCGCCCCCAGCCTTCGATCCGAGTCCATCAATGGATCGATCCTGGTCAGCATGGGAATGTTGATGCGCCGAGGGACCCAGTTGGTCCTTCATCCCTCCCTGGACTTCGCGCTGGACCTCCAGGACATTGTGGCGATGCATGACCTCCCCACGCCTCCCGACTTCCAGCAGCCACATCAGCACCAACAACCCCCGCAGTACACGGACGATTTTGCTGGCCTGAACCGCAACATCAACGATCTCCGCTAGCAATTGGATCAGATGTCGATGCGGCAAGAGCAGATGTCCCTAAGGCAGGAAGCCTTCGACACCCGGCTGGAGACGATGTACCAATATCAGCAGGGGATGCGGCAAGACTGGACCACCTTCCAGCAAGAATACCATGATGAAGCCCGGGAACAAGTAGAATTCCGGGAACATCTATACCAGCAATTCCCCAACCTGGGATCATCTCCAGAAGATAGCCCTTAGAGACAGTACTTGTAAAAATAAATGGCTGTAATAAAATTTTCTTATGAATAAAAAATTTTATTTCATGCAAATTTTTTCCATCCTTTCCAAAAGTTAGCGTAAAAAAAAAATACTAAGAGTAAAAAGACGTACGCTCAAGAAAAAAGCCAAAATCCCACATCGCGAGAAAAAAGAGATAAAACCGCGAGAAAAAGACAGGATTAAGCCATCACCTCAACCAACAAAATTTCGACTACCAAGCCAGAGTCGAACAACAAACAAAGATTGCCTGACCAGCCAGCAAGAGTCGGGCGATCACCACCAAAAGATCAAAAATAAAGAATCCCCAGCAATCAGCAAAGCTGGATAAACACCAAGTCTCCAGCACAAACTGGACGACAACATCTCCAAAGATGACCAACAAAAAGTACATCTTAACAAACGGCGCATGGGCCACCTGAACAGTAAGCCGCCACTACCACCAGTCCTACACAGTGGACTGTACCAGCCTGATGGGGGGTTTATACCCATCAACCGAAGGATCGACTATCGTCAGAAGGAGTATCCTAAGGTTCTACCACGTGTCCACCGAAGGGATCGACTACCGTAAGAAGGAGTATCCTGGAGGTGCACATCACAAATTTTCCCCAGAAGATCAACCGCCGCAAGACGGAACATCCGAAGGGTAACCGGGCAAGAGGGTCAACTCCTTTACCTTCCTATCGATCTGTTTGGCACAACAAGCCAACAACCGATTAGTCAGGTAAAGGGGGGGCAGCTGTAGACCCCAAATCTTGCCTGGTCTCGCAATAAAGATCAGAAGACCTCCTTTTCGAAGATGGGTGAAGCCTAAGAAGCCACTAGGAGAGACTATTAGGCCCCATACTAGGATAGGAGGGATTTTTGGCACAAAAATAAGGATTTTCGCCTTTTGGGGTCGAGACCGCCGTCTCGCCTTGCACAAGTGGCGAGATGGCCGTCTCGCCACCTGCGAAAGGCGAGACCGCCATCTCGTTTGGCGAGACTGCCGTCTCGCCATTCCTGCAAGGCGAGACGGCCGTCTGGAATGTCAAGACGGCCATCTCGACTTTGTCAGACGAGACGGTCGTCTCGACCTGACAGGCGCGAATCCCTATAAATAGGGTCTCCCTTCCCCTCATTTCACATAGTTTCTCACTCTCTCTAGTCACATCAATAGTTTCTCTCTCTAGAATCCCTCCGACGCATTTCTGGAGCTTCTGAATGTCTTTAAAGAGTTTTTAGAGCATTTCGAGAGGTTTTCCGACGCCGTGTAGAGTGAAGGGTTGCCGCAAAGCACCCTATTTACAAAATTAATAGAAAGCTAGCTTCGGAGGTTCCTACTTTCTCTCTCTATCTTTTACCGCATTATTTAAATTATGCAATAGACATTAGGGCCATGTAGTCGTAATCTTTAAATTCCGCAAAATAAAAGGGCAAAAGCGTATTTTTCGGTTTATTTATTAACAAAATAGTTGGCCTATCATAGGGAACCCGAAAGGGGCGTCGTAAAGGAACTAACACTTCCTTTACGCGTAACTAACTCCCTTACCCAACTCTGGTTCTAATGACCAAAGTTGGTTTTTCAAAAACCAACGCCTTTTAAATTCCTTTTCCGATGTTTCCGGTAAAAACATCGGTGGCGACTCCAGAGAACCCTTCAAAACTAGCTCTTGGATTAGCCCGGTTATCGGACAATCCAAGAGCGCCCTTTCGAAAACCTCGCCCTTAGGTTCAGCCCGGTTATCGGACAACCTAAAGGTGTTGTAACCACACCAATAAAAAACGCGAAAATCAAGAGAGTTGGAAACCATCGCGTCACTCCGACCGCCCTCGTTTTGATGGCGGCGACAGGGACGTCAACTCGAAGAGTCCCTTGCCTGCACTTCTTGCCGACACCTTGCTTTCGGTGGAATTTTGTCACCTGAAGCAAGGAAAAACACTCAGATGCTGCTCTTCACTGCTTTTTGTGTCGGGTACCACACATTTCTACTCCTCTAGTCACATGGGGATGTTCCCCGACCCTTTGAGAAGGTTCCCCAAAATCCCTCTCCACCGATGTCTGACCATGGAGTGGAAGGTCGAGTTAGAACAATGGGACGTTAGCCGATTATCCTGGGTATGCCCTTGGTTCCGACCCGGTCCAGTCCTCATCAGATGTGGGGATTATCCGAGCATACCGTTAATAGGACTCAGGGGTTGCATAGCCTATTCGCCAAGAGTAGCAATGAGACAACTCATGAGGACCCAGACTGCAATATCCCGAGAGGAGCTCGGAGGATTGTGTTTCTTCGGAGACCCATGCACGGTTGTTAATACCCATGCATGGTTGTTAATTCGCTTGCTGTAAGAAGAGCATGGGAGAAACCAGTCTTCATGGGAGATAGAGAGCTAGGAAAAGCTCGAGTAGCTACCTCCAGTGACTACAAGGAGTGGAGAAAAAATAGAGGGATGTCACAACCATCTGCCTCACCTGTTGCGCTTTCAAATAGTGAAGATCTATAAACCCAAGTCGATGCCTTGACCCGGAAGATAGAAATCATGGGAGCCCAGATGAGGGCCCTTGAAGAAAGAGAGCAAGAATTTATCCTCACCATAGACGGTCTACAGAGGCAATGCAAGAAGAAGGATCATAGAGCGCCTCAAGGATCAGTGTGGTGATTCCAACGAGCAAGTTATTCGAGCATCCAAAACTGCCAGAATCAGCTCGGATAACCAATTTTAGGAAATAACCGCCAAATCATCACGCCTTGAGGCCGAATGTTCAAAACAGGCTCAGACGATCACAGAATTGTTGCACGACCTCACAAGGACTCGGTCTGAAATATGCCAAGAGCGAGAGGCTAACCAGAGGCTCAACAGGAGTCTCACTGAGCTACGCTGCAAAGAAAAAGATGGATTAGCTTAGTATGGTCAAGTACTACGAGAAAAGGACCGAGCCCTTGCAAAACTCGATGAGCTACAAGCCTTGGCCGTCCATCATGACATGAGGCAAAGATCAAAGAGGCTCAAAAGTATAGTGAAGATATGAGCCAGGCGGTCCAAAAGCAAATCGAGGCACTCGCCCGTCACGTCCGGGAAGCCGAAAGAGAATTACATAGAGATCAAGACCCGCCTGTGGGTTTCTTTAGGCTTTTTCGTTTTTGTCAAAAGTTGCTTCGTAGTGTGGAATAGGGGAATGTACACTTTCTATGAGTAAATAAAATTTCTTTATTTAACAGTTGTCTACTTGCATGCATTCTGTTGATTGTCATGGGCCAAAAGTTGCCCTTTAGTTGGGTCAAAAGTACCCTTTGCCTGGTCCGGCAGGCTTCGTTGGAGGGGGTATGTTGAAAGTCCCACATCGCCTACCTCATATCATTTGGTATGGTTTAAATATATGTTAGGCTACTCCACATATTGCCAATTGGTTTTATGTTGGAACCTTAACATGGTATCAGAGCCAAAGCCTAACATCTTTCCGGTTATTTTCATGGGCCAAAAGTTGCCCTTTAGTTGGGTCAAAAGTACCATTTGCCTGGTCCGGCGGGCTTCGTTGGAGGGGGTGTGTTGAAAGTCCCACATCGCCTACCTCATATCATTTGGTATGGTTTAAATATATGTTAGGCTACTCCACATATTTCCAATTGGTTTTATGTTGGAACCTTAATACATTCCATTCATTTGCATATCTAATTTTCCCTCCTTCGCTTTTAATAAATAAGATAATAAAAAGGAAGGATTAACTGACACGTCTTCCAATTAGAAGGATGGAGAGAAAACCACTCTTGATCAAGCTCTGCCCAACGATCGATTCATCGCAAAAGGATAATAAGTCTCAGCCGTTGGTTCTCAAAATCAATAAAGAAGAGGGGGCAAGGACGCCCATGCAACTATTTATGCCTTGTCCTTTCCCCTATGAATCAAATAAAGTTGTACCATGGAGATATGGGGAATCTTCACCAATAAAGGAGGATATCTCCAACATAGCCAGCATGACCAGGAGTGGAAGGATATACTACCCCAAGGAATTGCAAGAGGATGCCCCCAAAAATAAAGGGAAAAATAAACATACCAAAGAAAGAGAAAGCAAAAAATCCAAGGAGGAGACTGATGAATTACTCCGGTTCATAAGACAAAGCTGTTAGAATCGCGCAGCGGAATGTTCGCGTGGTCGGACAAAAACCAAGAGGGGAGGGGGTGAATTGGTTTCTTAACAAAAATTAGGTTTTCAAAATTTTCCCCAAATTTTACCGATTAAAAAGCTGTGTAAACGTAAATAAGATAGAGATAGAGTCTTACACAGGAGATTTATAACTGTTCGGATCACAAGACCCTACGTCCAGTTGCTAATCACTCAAACAGAGGATTAACGCTGTCACTATAATCAAAGTTGTTACAAACAGATAACAATTGAAAATACAAAGTAAAGAAAACACCTCTCTTGAAATCCACAAGAGATGAAGAACAGTTTTCCCCAGAGACGGCACAACACACAATCCACTAAGAACTCCACTTAGTGATTCTTATCGCTTCTAGCCCACACCAGGTGCCAAAAGCCCCTTTTTCCTCCAACAAACAGTTCGCTGGCACTCACAACACTTAACTTTTGTTTGAAAAAGGTTGTTCTTCTTTTCTGAGTGCCATAGAGAAGCTTAAGTAGAAAAATTAGGATTTGGGAATTGGGATTTTTGGAACTAGGAGTCTTGGGAATAGGGTTTTCGAAAATAGGGTTGATTTGAAGTTGAAAATCAAAATCTGACTGAAATAATCGATTAAATGAAGTGTTAATCGATTATTACAGAGCCAAAATCAACAGAACCCCAAAACTCTCTGTTTTAATAAATTAAAAGACCTGTTAATCGATTAACAGGTGTGTTAATCGATTAAACCAGTGAGCAGATATAGAAAATGGTTTTTCTCACTGTTTTAATCGATTATTTCACCATTTAATCGATTAAAGCCGAGGAACTTTGATAAAAATTAAGCTTTTTTGAAGCTTCTAAGGTGCAGACTATGTACCGGCTATCTTAGACTCTAATATTACAGACTCAAACTAATTAAAACAGAGTTATTACACAATAAAACAAGTCTTCAACTCTCTAAGTTCTTTGTTCTTGAATCATCATCAAAATCAACAACCTTCATGTCCATGTAAGTTTAACATCAAGTCCTTGTATGTTCAACAATCTCCCCCTTTTTGATGATGATCAAAATTTTCTTTTAAAGCCTTGTAATAACCTGTTTTATCTGTCATACTAACAAACACATTAAACATACTAGATAATATTAAGAGGCTTTAAATATTTCTCCCCCTATTTTGATTATAATAAAAAATTAAGAGCTCCCCCTCAACATATGCATAACTTGGAGATAACTCCCCATCAATCAAAGCAATAAAAGAATACCAAACTTTATTTCATAAGTGAAATTACATTACAACACAGAAGAAAATAAAAACAAATTTAAAATTCTTCACTATCATCACTATGAAAGTGTGCATCGAATCTATTTTCTAAATGGCACACTTTATCATCTACATCAGATATACGGCGAATTATTTCCTCATGCCGTACTCCAGAAAGAGTGAAGAATGCCTGCATCCTCTGATTCATATCAAATAACATGTCTTCCATAGATTGTCGGGTTTCATGATGAGTAGAGGAAGTTCCAACAGTTTGGATTTGATCAGAGGGAAACTCAGCAGCAGGAGGCATATCTTCATCAGAATCTGCATTATCGTCACCTTCGTTTGGAACGTCATCCTTGTGAACATAAATATCGTTGACACGCACCATTTGAAGTTGGATTAATGTGTTGTCCAGCATGCGATTTAAGTTATTCGTTCGTACTGTTTGTTCACCTTCGACATTTACTCCTTTGTATTCAAGAATGCGAGAGACAATGAGGGCATATGGAATTTTGAAGGTGGGATGGCGTTTGGCTTTTAACATAGTCATGGTGACAAGAACACCCCAATCTAAAGGCTAATTATTCATTATGGAATGAATAATACGAAAATCAATTGAAGAACATTGAGCATGATTCGTAGCCCGGGGACATAGGATCCAGACTGTTAAAAAAAGTAGGTTGAGATCAAGAGGGGGGGTGAATTGATCTTTGAAAGATTTTCGCAATTAACAGATTATCTATTTGTAAAAATAAGATTTCAGATCTGTTCTTGAATCACAAAGCAATCAATCAACAATAAACGCAGCAACAAAATTAAAAGAGGAGAAAGGTTTAGAAAGATATCACCGGTGTTTATACTGGTTCACCCAATACCAGGGCTACGTCTAGTCTCCAACCAAATTCCAGATGGGTTCCACTAGATCAAATGTTTTACAGATTACAATCTTACACTCGATCTACCACAAGAACCACAATTCCAGTTCTTGCACCTAACCTTTCACCAAGAACCAAATACCAGTTCTTGACCAAATTCCAGCTGCAGAGAAACCAGTGCCCACAATTCCAGGCACCAAACAATACAGTAAAAGTAAGAAAAGAAATGAAAAGAAGAAACTAGAATGCTCAAACCAGTTTTATGCAATTCTGTAGTGTGTTTCTTCTTCAAAAGAAAGCAATTTGCCTCAAGAAAGAATTTCAAAGAACTTCAAAAAACTAGCGCGAATCTTTCTTGAAAAGAGTATTAAAGTCTGCTTGCTTGATTGCTAAAGGATGTGTAAAAGATTGATGATTTAAAAAGTTCAAGCAACTCTGTTTATATAGAAGATTTCAAAACTGTTGGTTTAATTAATTTGTTAAAATAATCTTTTAATCTGTTAAAAGTGTAGTTTTAATCTGTTAAAACTTCTTTTAATCCATTAAAATGTTCTTGATTCTTTAACAGATTTGTTTTAACTGATACGACAACGTTTATATCAATTAAAACTCTTTACAAAAATTCTTCTAATTTGTTTTAATCGATTGTTTCATGATTCAATCGATTAATATACTGCAAAACTTTCTTGTAAGTTTATCCAAGTGATTTTAACTGATAAAAATAAGTTTTAATCGATTAAAACGCTGTGTAGAAATTTTCTAAGTTGTTTTAATCGATTGAAACGTGTTTTAATCGATTAAAAAGCTCTAATCGGTCATAACTCAATTCTGATCGATCATATCTCATTCTGATCGGTCATAATTGCATTCTAATCGATCATACTGAACACTAAGTGGATTTAATCGATTAAAACCAAGTTGTATCGATTAAAATACTGCAAAAACGCTTCTCTTAACATTTTAAGTGATTTTAATCGGTTATTTCAAAGCTTTATTAGTTAAAATACTGACAGAAGGTTTTCAAAACTTTCTTTAATGAAAACAACCGGTTATTTCGAAATTATATCAGTTAAAAACTTGTTTAAGAAAGCTTTTGTTAAAATACTTTGTTTTTAACTGTTTAAACGTTTTTAGAGGCATTTTGCAAAATCTTTTAAGTGAAGAAACCTTATCAGTTAAGGATTTCAAAACGATTATACTTTAATGAAAGTACGACACACTAATTTCTAAACTTATATCTAAGTGAAAAACTTGTTTAAGAAAGCTACTTTGACTTAAAATACTTTGTTTCATTAACTCGAAGATCTTTGTCAAACGTTTTAATAGAGGCATTTTGCAAAATCTTTTAAGTGAAGAAACCTTATGCAGCAGAAAAGATAAAAATGATTATACCTAAGCAAAGCTACGGACACACTAATCTCTCTACTCTTTTATCTAAGTGACTGTTGACCGCTACAAAGTTGACTTTGACTTTATCTTTGACTTCATCAAATCAGTAAGATCTTTGTCAGAGTATTTCAATAAGATCTTCATCACTTTCACAGACAAGTAGATGTAAAATCATGGGTTCCTCCTTCTTCAAAGGTCCAGCAAGAAGGAGACGCCCTATTTCCATGGAAGGGTTTTGCAGAAAAGAGCGGTAAGCCATGATCCTGTCAAAATCATCTAACTCACCATACACGTTAATAGCATCTTCTCTAATAGGAAAATGGGCAACGTTCTCCCAAATATCATCATCAAGTATAATTGTTACCCCCTTTACATGAGAGGTGGCAATTTGATCTCTAAATTTGAACCTAGAGTAAAATACCCTAACTAAGTCAGGATAATACGTACCTTGCATTTGGATGAAAGGGAGAACTCCTTGAATTTCAAGGAGATTAGGAAAGTTGAATCCCCTATTGATGAACTGATCACCAATAAGGAACTTAGGAGAAATAATACCACGTTCCTTCCAATAAGACAGAAATTCTTGTCGGCCTTCTGCATCAGAGATCCATCCTTCTACAGAATTAGGACGGGGATAAGATGAGGGTGTAGATCTTCTTCTAGTAGGGATTTTTGCACGAGAAGATGAGGCCATTTAAGGATTAGAAGAGTAACAAGAAGATTTAAGAGGACAAGTTAAGTGAGAAGAAGGCAAGATTGATAGAATGAGGCAAGAAAGCTTGATTTCAAGAGATAGAAGTGAGTAGAAGTGAAATGGAGGTCCCTATTTATAACCATGCATCTCCAACGGTCATATGAAAGTGAATAAGGGTCAAAAGAGCCGTTGGCAATGGCTAGGAATCCAAACTTGCCAGGTTTAATCGATTAAAACTCAAATTAATCGATTAAACCCGTGCCAGACCCATTTAATCGATTAATTTGAGTTGTTAATCGATTAATACTGATTTTAATCGATTAATAGGCGAATTAATCGATTAATCCAGAGAGGAATGTCATGTTTTGGGTGTTTTTGATGCAAATAATCGATTATTCCAGAGAGTATAGCAAAATTTTGAGGTTTATACACATGATAATCTATTAACATCCTGTATAATGAATTATATCCTTACAATCATCCAAAAACTGTCTAATAAAGCAGAATTTAAGCTATTTCTAATATCCCTAAGTCTCTTCTAAGATCATAGAATCTATCCTTGGGTAGAGGCTTAGTAAAAATGTCTGCTAATTGATGTTTCGTATCAACGTACTCTATTTTACAGTTTCCTTTGCTGATATGATCTCTCAAAAAGTGATGTCTGATCTCTATATGCTTAGTCCTAGAGTGCATTACTGTATTCTTAGTAAGATTGATTGCACTCATATTATCACACATCAAAGGTATGTCATTCAGAAATATACTATAATCTTCTAGCTGTTGTTTCATCCACAGAATTTGAGCACAACAATTACCAGCTGCAATATATTCAGCTTCAGTGGTAGATAAAGCAACACATGCCTGTTTCTTAGAATGCCAAGATACTAAGGATGAACCTAACAAATGACATGTCCCACTAGTACTTTTTCTATCAATTTTGCATCCACCATAATCAGCATCAGAATATCCTATTAAACTAGTACAAGCATTAGATGGATACCATAAACCAAAACCAGTAGTTCCTTTTAAATATTTTAAAATATGTTTTACTGCAATTAGGTGAGATTCTTTTGGACAAGCCTGAAATCTAGCACACACACAGACAGAATGCATAATATCAGGTCTACTTGCAGTTAAGTATAATAGTGAACCTATCATACCTCTATACATAGATTGATTAACTTCCAAACCTGATTCATCCTTGTCTAGATAGCATGAAGTTCCCATGGGTGTGTTAGCTTCCTTTGAGGTGTCCATTCCAAACTTTTTAAGGATCTCTTTGCAGTATTTGGTTTGAGAGATGAAAATTCCATCTTTAAGTTGCTTGATTTGAAGTCCAAGGAAGAATGTCAATTCTCCCATCATAGACATTTCAAACTCTCCCTGCATTATCTTAGCAAATTCTACACATAACGAATTATCAGTTGATCCAAAAATAATATCATCAACATATACCTGGACCAATAAGATATGTTCTTTTACTTTCTTTATAAACAGTGTAGAATCAATTTTTCCTCTAGAAAAATCATTTGAAGTTAGGAAACTACTTAGCCTTTCATACCAAGATCAAGGAGCTTGTTTCAACCCATATAATGCTTTCTTTAATTTAAAAATATGATTAGGATAACTAAAATCTTCAAATCCAGGGGGTTGCTCCACATAAACTTCTTCTTTAATAAAACCATTTAAAAATGCACTCTTAACATCCATTTGATATAATTTAAATTTCATCAAAGATGCATAAGCAAGAAGTAGGCATATAGCCTCTAACCTGGCAACAGGAGCATAAGTTTCATCATAATCTATACCTTCCTCCTAACAATAGCCTTTGGCAACAAGTCTGGCTTTATTCTTTGTTATGTTTCCATCTTCATCAAGTTTATTTCTAAACACCCATTTGGTTCCAATAACTTGATGTGATTCTTCTCTTGGGATTAATTCCCAGACTTGATTCCTTTCAAATTGGTTAAGTTCTTCTTGCATTGCTATGCACCATTGGTCATCTTTAAGCACTTCCTCAACATTTTTGGGTTCTATCTGTGACACAAAAGCTACAGACATGCAGAAATTAGTCATATTTCTAGTTCTTACCCCTTTTGAGATATCACCAATGATATTTTTCATTGAGAGTCCTCTAGGTGATTGCCATTCTTTTGCTAATTCAGGCTTTTGAGAAGGCTCATTTTCTTCCAAATACAATTCATCAAGAGCCTCTCTTATATATTCATCATGACCTGCAAGTTCTTTATTTAACTCAAGAGGATTTCCCCCAAGGTCTACAATCTCATCAAAAGTAACATGAATAGATTCTTCAATATTTAAGGTTCTTTTATTAAACACCCTGTAAGCCTTGCTAGTTAATGAATAACCTAAGAAAATTCCCTCATCAGCTTTTGAGTCAAATTTTCCTAAGTTGTCCTTTCCATTATTTAACACAAAGCACTTACATCCAAATATTTTTAAATGAGCAACATTAGGCTTTCTACCATTTAACAATTCATAGGGAGTTGATTTTATAATTGACCTAATGAGCATTCTATTTAAAACATAAAAGGCAGTACTAACCGCATCAGCCCAAAAATATTTAGGAACATTGGATTCATTTAACATTGTTCTAGCAAGTACCTCTAATGACCTATTTTTCCTTTCAACTACACCATTTTGTTGGGGAGTCCTAGGAGCAGAAAAGTTATGTAATATTCCATTTTCTTCACAATAATTTTCAAACTTTTCATTTTAAAACTCACCACCATGGTCACTTCTTAAAACTTTAATTCTTAAGTCTTTCTCATTTTGAATTTGTTTTGCAAATTTTCTAAAGACCTTAAAGGCTTCACTTTTCATAGTTAGGAAAAATGTCCAAGTATATCTAGAGTAATCATCAACAATCACAAGGCCATAATAATTTCCACCAAAGCTTTTTATCCTAGAAGGTCCAAATAAATCTAAATGTAATAATTCTAGGGGTTTTGAAGTGGAAATAACATTCTTTGATTTAAATGATGATTTTACTTGTTTACATTTTTGACATGCATCACACAATCTATCTTTTTCAAATTTTAACTTAGGCAAACCAATAACTAAGTCTTTTGAAATCAATTTGTTCAAATGATGCATATTTATATGAGCTGCTCTCTTATGCCATAACCAAGGGTTCTCTTCCTTAGCAACTAAACATGTTATGCTAGAATCATGTAAACAATCCAAATCAATTGTAGACCCCAAATCTTGCCCCGCCTCATAATAAAGACCAGAAGACCTCCTTTTCGAAGATGGATGAAGCCTAAGAAGCCACTAGGAGAGACTATTAGGCCCCATACTAGGATAGGAGGGTTTTTTTAGCACAAAAATAAGGATTTTTACCTTTTAAGGTCGAGACCGCCGTCCCAGATTCGGGACCGCCGTCTCACCTTGCACGATTGGCGAGACCGCCGTCTCGCCATTCCTGCAAGGCGAGACCGCCGTCTCGACTGGTGATACCGCCGTCTCGACTGGTGAGACCGTCGTCTCGACCTTGTCAGACGAGACGGCCTGTCTCGACCTGACAGGCGCGAATCCCTATAAATAGGACCCCAATTCCCCTCATTCCACACAATTCTTCCTCCTTCTCTCTAGAAATCTCTTCAAATTCTCTCTCTAGAATCCCTCCGAAGCATTTCCGGAGTTTCTGAGCGTTTCTAAGAGTGTTTCTGAGCATTTCGAGAGGTTTGCGACGCTGTGTAGAGTGAAGGGCTACCACAAAGCACCCTATTTTCAAAAAGAATTAATAGAAAGTTTGCTCTGAAGGTTTCTACTTTCTTACTTTACCTTTTATCGCTTTATTTAAATTATGCGATAGATACTAGGGTCATGTAGTCATAATCTTTAAATTCCGTAAATAAAAGGGTAAAAGCGTATTTTCAATGGTTTAATCATTTTTAAATAGATGGCCTATCATAGGGAACCCGAAAGGGGCGTCGTAAAGGAACTAACACTTCCTTTACGCGTAACTAACTCCCTTACCCAACTCTGGTTATAATGACCAAAGTTGGTTTTTTGAAAACCAACGCCTTTTAAAAACCCCTTTTCCGATGTTTTCGGTAAAAACATCGGTGGCGACTTTAGAGAACCCTTCAAAACTAGCTCTTGGATTAGTCCGGTTATCGGACAATCCAAGAGCGCCTTTTCGAAAACCTCGCCTCTAGGTTCAGCCCGATTATCGGACAACCTAAAGGCGTTGTAACCACACCAATAAAAATGCGAAAAATGGAAAGTCGAAACCATCGCGTCGCTCCGACCGCCTCGATTTGACGGCGGCGACAGATGGCGACTCCACTGGGGAAGCATAGAGAGTTGATCCCATTTAGTGATGGGTCGACTTAAAAGTAAATAAACCAAGAAAATTACGCTTTTACCCTACCTTGTATTATAACATGTTTTAATGCTTGGCTTTAATAATTGTTGCTTGTTTATACTTACGCAATTGTTTGAAATACAAACTGTACACAAACCCTTGCACACTACAGTTCCCTCTATACCCAGGGGCAAGTGACAAATCCATAGGGAGTGGGTGGCAGGTACGGTTTGCTGTAGTGATGGCCTTGTGCCCACTAGTGTGATCGGAAACCACCACTCAAGGTGATAACCTTCCTCTTTTGGCACAAAGACTGACTATGGCCTTAGTGCTAAGCATGGTCGGAAGGCTGGAGAGTGGGGGCCCTATAATGGGGGCACCTTGGGGGCCTAAGCCTTGGTGAGAACAGTTAGAACCTACCCTTGCCAATGCACTTTTCTGCAGGAAAACCCTACCTCGTGATTAAAACGACTTCTCGCATGTTCGCGGATGAATGAATTGTATGTGCATTTGTTTGTTGCATTTGATTGCATAGCATAACCAAACAACAGATAAAAACAAAATTTTACAATAAACACCCTTATCTCGGACAGTCTGCCTTTTAGCTAGCCTGGTTTCAGGTTCTTTGTAAGCTAAGTAGCCACACAGTCCGACAGAAGAGATAGGGGACGCTAAATAATCCTTTCGCATAAAACCATTTTATCTCGGACAGTCTACCTTTTAGCTAGCCTGGTTTCAGGTTCTTTCTAAGCTAAGTAGTCACGCAGTCTGACAGAAGAGATAAAAGGATAAAAAAATAAATCCACAATAAATAAAATAATAATAGCAAAATCAAAACATTTATAAAAATTATTTTGACAAAGTCGTATCATTCATATTGCATCATGTCATAAGTGGAAAAACCAAGAGAAAAAAATAAGTGCGTAAGGAAAGTATGCATACGCATCATTTTAATAAACCCTAAAAAATGGGTCTTAGAGGCGTTTATTGGGAAAATTACTGGGCCAAATCCCCTTTCGGGATTTGCAACCTGATTCGTCACCTTTTTCTCTTCGTTTTGATATGCTGTACATCCAAATCCGACATCCCAGTCAAAAGTTATCGCACTTTGAACATCTACTGCCCTTTTGTACTAGTGCATGCATAAATACATTCATGCTAGGGAGCACTAGATATCCCTAAGACAATGGCGAAAGAGGCCCCGAGCACATTTGTGACCTTCACGACAAAGAAGGGACAAGTGTACTAAGGTGAGATGGTGATTGCCATTATACTTGTCAAATCTTTGATGGGGAAGGAACCATTACACCGAGGTGGGTAGGATACCCCACAAAGCGTAAGCTTTAAGGAGGATACCTAAGCTAAGTCATTATCTTAAGGAATATCCATCTCATAAATCATTTGTTTTAAACAATAAAAATATTTTTGCATTCTAGAAAGCGAATGACATTCTTCATACCCTCATCCGCATAAAAAAAAACACAAAATCCTAAACACTATCATACATCATGTTAGAAAATAAAACATGATAATGTTTAGGAAAAAACAATTACTTGCATATATGCATCCACCAAACTTCATCTTCATAACATGCATCTAATAATAGACAATCGAAGAAGTGGACATTCCTCAATACCATGAAAAGAGGATTAGGGCATTCGCATGCCATGCACGGGAAGTCAAAAAGAAAAAAAATAGAAATTCTAACATGCGTATGGGTTCATTTAGGCTTCTCCACTTTAAAAAAAAATGTACTTCGAAACATTGCATTGAGGAATGTACACTGTCTGGATGAAATAAATAAAATTGTTTGTTGTCATCATCTCTTCAAACGTCTATTGCATTCATAAATTGCATTCATTCATTCTCACTTTAAAAATAATAAGATAATAAAAAGAAAGGATTAGTCGATGTGCTCCGCCTAAGAAGGATAATAAGCCTCAATCGCTGGTCATCTGAGTAAATAAGGAAGAGGGGGCAAGGATGCCATTACATTTTGTTCACACCTCGAATCGAATAAAGTTGTACCATGGAGATACGCAAAAACATCGTCCATCAATGAAGATATCTCCAGCATAGCCGACATTTTGGGGAAAGATTAGAAATGAAAGAATCTATTCCCCAAGGAGCTGTAAGATGACGCTCCTACAAATAAAGAAAAAATAAAAAGACCGAAGAAAAACATAATCCAAAGAGGAAACTGAGTAGACTTTGGATTCACAACGCTAAGGCAGTTCTCTCAACACTCCGCCAAAGAGACAAACTCAGGGTAAGCGACAAGCTAGTCATAGTTTGAGCTAGAGACGACATTCAGATCAGCAAATCGTCTGCCCTACCTTGAATGGATGCGGCGGAAGAGGACCTTTGAAATATCTTTTGCCAATATGAAAAGACTTCCCCAACAATATGAAGGTGACCCACATGATGAGGAAATATGGATGTCGCCCAAACCAAGGGCTCATTAGAAACTCTCAAGGAATATGGGAGCACCAGATTTTAAAGACAATCCTTTAAAGCATGGCCTAGCGCATGACCCTACAAAGGATCAAGCTACATGGAGAAAAGGGAAGTCTCCCCTCCGCACCTTGAATCAGATTTTCCCATATAGAGGGGTTCAAGCGTCAAAAATGACTTTAGTCATTAGGTGTTCTCCTTCTGATTTTTAGGGTTTGTAAATCCAATGACTATTAGAGATTACTTCTCGGGGCTAGCCCAACCCCCGAGCATTATAGGGCACATATTTCCCTATTAATTACAAAGAATGTCATTCTTACTATCTACTTTTCTTCTTGCTATTCATATCTAAACCTCATTAATAACCATGTTTAAGCAAACGTTTTCAAAAGTGCGTCAAAGTAATCAAAATGCGTCATTGACCAAAATAAAAATCAAATCCATCATCACTGATTGACTAGAAAACACAAAATAAAGTTTTACCTCGTCATAAATAAAGTTGTGTTTTGCCAATGTTGTGCAAAAAGAAAACAAAAATCAAAAGAAGCCCATAAAAGCTAAAGGACAAAAAGAGAGGGCAAGATACCCGGTAGGAAACCCACAAAGGGGGCTACGCAAAAGTTAGGGTAAACCCGCTAGGAAACCTGAACAACCATAAAGGGTAGCCTAGGCAAAAATTAGGGTTACAAAATAAAGTCCGCTAGGTTTCCAAAGCAAGAAAAAAGAAACCTAGACAAAAGTTAGGACAAAACAAAACACAACATCCTAAGCTAAAAACCCAAAGGGCAGACTAGGGAAGTCAATCAGTCATAGCAAGCGCCATAGAACAAGACGCCACTCCATAAACAAAACGTTGTTTAAACTAGCCTAAACACTCTAACCAACCTTGGCTAGCCGTGCTTACAAAAACCATTTTTTTCAAAATAAAACAATTATAAAACACAAGCCTTTGAATTAAATATCCTCTTCCTTCTTTTCTCTTGACCCTTACCACTACGACATTCTAGGGAAATGTGGAGATAGTAATTAATAGGAGGATTGACACCCCCAAGGAAAGGGAGGGGCGCACTGACATGGAAAGTCGTTCTACAATTAACACAATCATTCTTCGGTCATGAAAAAATCGAGATGACAAAATTGGTACAGCCTATCCTGTCGACGAAAGCACATAACGTCAGAAGTAAAAGCACATTGGTTAATCCTTTTGAAAAATAATTTGAAATAGTATTATAGGATGCATATCGCAAACATTGCATGCATATGATAAGCTCCTATCTCTCAAAAACAAGAAGAGAAAGAAAAAATGACAATAAAAAGAATAATGCCTGCTAGGAGATTCTTAGGCAAAAGTTAGGGTAGCCCGCTAGATCGAAAACCCGCAAAGGGCGGTCTAGGCAAAAGTTAGGGCATTCATAAAAAAGGAAAAAAGCCCGCTAAGATATCCTAGGCAAAAATTAAGGCAGCCCGCTAGACCGAAAACCCCAAAAGGGCGGTCTAGGCAAAAGATAGGGCTAAACCAAAAAATGAATAAAAGAGAGGGGTCCTTCATCATAATCATGAAAGTCTAGCAAGAGAATGTCAGTCACTTTTCCAGATGCATCAATCAAAAAGAATAGATTGCATTTAGGGCATCCATACACAAGTAGTCGCACAAAACGACTTTGTCAATGTCAAAAATGAAAGAAATAAAAATTACTTCAGACAAATAATAAAAAACGAAAAGCATTCATGCATATAAGGAGACTATCTCCATGTTTGTGATTAAAAACAGGATCACTGAGACTGAGTCTCCAAATAATGCCCTCAAGAAAATGGAGCAAGTCATCAATCAAGCGACTCAGCAGAATAAGAGCTTCTGAAAATCAAGAGCTCCAGCTACCATCCTTCTACCCAGAAAAGAAGGCACAAGAAAGTAATAAATTGCTCTCCCTCAAGAAAGAAGAGCGAGTTGTCATAAGAAGCTTCCAGAAGCCAAAGCTCCAATCATCACCCAATAAAAGAGGGCACAATCATCAGACATCATAAAAGAAAAGCCGACGGAAAGGCTTAGTCATCCCCAAGAGGATCCCTTCCTACTCCGAAGGCAAAACAAAAACACTCCTCACGGCTCATCATTACCATTACATGAGTCACCAAGCACACTCACCCAAAGTCTCCTCCACACTCCCCAATGGAGAATAAAGGCTTCAAGAGCCCATCATCATCAACAGTCAAAAGAGTCCAATCTCCATACCAATAAGGGCTCAACAAAAAAAGGAAAAAAGAAGAAAAATCTTGCATCCCCAGAGGATGTCCAAAAGAAAAGGCAACAACAGAGAAGGCCGAATACAAATCCTCAAGTGGATCTCCTAAAAAGTCTACAAAAAAGAATCAGAAATTCTCATCCTCCAGTGGAATAAGAGCTTCACAAGTTTAGATCGCATCGACATCAATCAAGGAGCCAAGACTCCATTCCTAGAAAAGAAAAATCAGATCCCCAGGAAGTCAACTAATTCCCTGGTGGATCACTAAAAAAATAAAATGTCATCCCTCCGAAAAAGAAGGGAAAAAGCCAGTGTAATAAAAAGAGACTAAAAAGTAAAAAGACTTACGCATTATCCCCATAAAAGCCAGATTTCAAAATCGCGATAAAAAAAGAGATAAATCGCGAAAAAAAAGAGGCGAAATCAATCCTAACTTTTAGACAATCAATAAAATCCCTAAGTGGGTCACCTCAGGGAAAATCAACGAAAAAGAAGGAATCGGAAATCCCAATGAAACAAGAGTATCAGCAAAGCCATCTCATACCAACAACATCCAACAAGGAGTCAAAACTCCATTCCCTCAGGGGGGAAATCAAAATTAGATCCTCGGGAAGGCAATCAATTCCCCGGTGGATCACCAAAAAGAGAAAGATCATCCACATATCAGCCTAGTCAGAGGCAAAACACATGTAGCCAAAAGTCTTCACTTCTGATGAAGCATCTGCCTACTCAGAGGCATTACCAGAAACTCAATGGATATCAGCCTACTCAAGAGGCCTCACCAAGATCAACAAATCCCCAGAGGATTCCTGCCTACCTAAGAGGCACTCATCAAAAATTCCCGACAACCAGCAAAGTCGGATGACCATTACCAAAAGATAAAAATCAAAGAATCCCCAGCAACCAACAAACTGGATGAACACCAACAGAATCCCCGACACAGACCGGATGACAATTCCCAGAAAAGACAAACCAAGACAAGAGAATACATCTCAAGACTCGGCGCATGAGCTAGAGCAGTAAGTCGTCACCAAAGCCGAAGGATTGGCTACCGCAAGAAGGAGCATCCGAAGGCATAACACCAGATGGGGGTGTATACTCATCAAGCCTTACAAAAGGGGGCTTACCGGACGGGGGTTCATACTCGTCAAACACCAGATGGGGGTGTATACTCATCAAGCCTTACAAAAGGGGGCTTACCGGACGGAGGTTCATACTCGTCAAACACCAGATGGGGGTGTATACTCATCAGGCCTTACAAAAGGGGGCTTACCGGGCGGGGGTTCATACTCGTCAAACCAGATGGGAGGTTTATACCCATCAACCGAAGGATCGGCTACCGTCAGAAGGAGTATCCTGAGGTTCTACCATGTGTCAACCGAAGGGATCGTCTACCGTCAGAAGGAGTATCCTGAAGGTGCACATCACAAATTTTCCCCAGAAGATCAACCGCCGCAAGACGGGACATTTGAAGGACAACCGAGCAAGAGGGTCAACTCCTTTACCTTCCTGTCGATCTCTCAGGCACAATAGGCCAACAGCCGACTAGTCAGGTAAAGGGGGGGCAGCTGTAGACACCAAATCTTGCCCTGCCTCATAATAAAGACAAGAAGACCTCCTTTTCGAAGATGGATGAAGCCTAAGAAGCCACTAGGAGAGACTATTAGGCCCCATACTAGGATAGGAGGGTTTTTTTAGCACAAAAATAAGGATTTTTGCCTTTTAAGATCGAGACCGCCGTCCTAGATTCGGGACCGTCGTCTCACCTTGCACGATTGACGAGACCGCCATCTCGTTTGGCGAGACCGCCGTCTCGCCATTCCTGCAAGGCGAGACCGCCATCTCGACTGGTGAGACCACCGTCTTGACCTTGTCAGACGAGACGGTCCGTCTCGACCTGACAGGCGCGAATCCCTATAAATAGGACCCCCATTCCCCTCATTCCACACAGTTCTTCCTCCTTCTCTCTAGAAATCTCTTCAAATTCTCTCTCTAGAATCCCTCCAAAGCATTTCCGTAGTTTCTGAGCATTTCTAAGAGTGTTTTTGAGCATTTCGAGAGGTTTCCGACGCTGTGTAGAGTGAAGGGCTTCCACAAAGCACCCTTGTTAGAAAAGTAGTTTTAGATCAAGAGGGGGGTGAATTGATCTTTGAAAGTTTTTCGCAAATAACAGATTATCTATTTGTAAAAATAATATTTCAGATCTGTTCTTGAATCACAAAGCAAGCAATCAAAAATAAACGCAGCAGCAGAATTAAAATAGGAGAAAGGTTTAGAAAGATATCACCAGTGTTTATACTGGTTCACCCAATACCAGGGCTACGTCCAGTCTCCAGCCAAATTCCAGCTGGGTTCCACTAGATCAAATGTTTTACAGATTACAATCTTACACTTAATCTATCACAAGAACCACAATTCCAGTTCCTGCACCTAACCTTTCACCAAGAACCAAATTCCAGTTCTTGACAACCTCTACAGCCAAATTCCAACTACAGAGAAACCAGTGCCCAAATTCCAGGCACCAAACAATACAAAAAGAAAGTAAAGAAATGAAAAGAAGAAACTAAAATGCTCAAACCAGTTTTATGCAATTCTGCAATGTGTTTCTTCTTCAAAAGAAAGCAATTTGCCTCAAGAAAGGATTTCAAAGAACTTCACAAAAACTGGCGCGAATCTTTCTTGAAAGTGTGCTAAAGCTTGCTTGATTGCTAAAAATTGATGTTCAATTGTTGTGTTTAAAATGTTCAAGCCAAACTGTTTTTATAGCAGATTTTCAAAACTGCTGGTTTAATCCATCTGTTAAAAGATTCTTTTAATCTGTTAAAAGTGTAGTTTAAATCTGTTAAAACTTCTTTTTAATCCATTAATACATTTTTTATTCTTTAACAGATTTGTTTTAACTGATACGACAACGTTTATATCAATTAAAACTCTTTACAAAAAATCTTCTAATTTGATTTAATCGATTGTTTTGCGATTCAATCGATTAATATACTGCAAAACTTTCTTGTAAAACTTTCCAAGTTATTTTAACTGATAAAAATAAGTTTTAATCGATTAAAACGCTGTGTAGAATTTTTCTAAGTTGTTTTACTCGATTGAAACGTGTTTTAATCAATTGAAAAAGCTCTGATCGGTCATAATTCAATTCTGATCGATCATATCTCATTCTGATCGGTCATAATTGCATTCTGATCGATCATACTGAACGCTAAGTGGATTTAATCGATTAAAACCAAGTTGTATCGATTAAAATACTGAAAAAACACTTCTCTGAACATTCTAAGTGATTTTAATCGGTTATTTCAAAACTGTATCAGTTAAAAAATTGTTTAAGAAAGCTTTTGTCAAAATACTTTGTTTTTAACTTGTTTAAACGATTTTAGAGGCATTTTGCAAAATCTTTCAAGTGAAGAAACCTCATGCAGCAGAAAAGATAAAAATGATTATACCTAAGCATAGCAGCGGACACACTAATCTCTCTACTCTTATATCTAAGTGACTGCTGACCGCTACAAAGTTGACTTTGACTTTATCTTTGACTTCATCAAATCAACAGGATCTTTGCTAGAGTATTTCAATAAGATCTTCATCACTTACAGTCTCCCCTTATTTGATGAAGACAAACACCACTTTGAAAAATAACTCTGCAAAAGAAGTCACTTGATAAAACAGATTAGTGAGTAATAAAGAAATGAATTATTTTCCTATTTCTCCCCCTAAATTGTTGCTTCCTAAATAAAGAATTATCTCTGATCAAAAGTAAAGCAACTAAAGCAACTATTCTCCCCCTTTTGACTTCATAAAAAAAAATAGGGGACATAAGAGAAACAATGCAAATGTATGTAATAAGTCTTAGATTTTAAAAATTAAAAAATGAATATGATATCTTACTCATGTAAAGATCAATCAAAGTTGATTCAAACTTATCTTCATTAACACGTTTGTAACGAATACAATTAACACGTGTAAAGATAAGGGAATCACGCTTTAGTAGCATGTTACAAGAATAGCCATTAACTAAAGCCTTTAATTTTTCTTTCCAGAATAAAAATTGATTTAAAAGATTTTTTATTGATTAAAACAACCAGTTTTTGAAATCTAAGTAATGTTTTGATGCAAATTTATGCCTAATCTAGCATAAATTTTGTAAAACTGATCATCTAGAAGGATGTTTAACAATAATATCAACTACATCGATTAAATTTTAACCAATAGATCCAACAAAATCAGAATAAAATCTTATTTAGCTAATTTAACTGATGTAAGCTAGTTTATAAAGATTTTAATCGATTGATACGCAATTTAATCGATTTTTTTGTTGTGAAAAGTGTTTCCTTTAATCAATTTAATCGATTAAATCCATTTTGTATTAGCTAAAACTCTCAGGGATCTTGTTGAATTCTATCTATGCTAGTTTGTTTTGAATTTAAAACTTACATTATATTAATCAAAGCTAAAGAGATTGTGCCTGGTATATAACCAGTAAATATTACAGACCCAGAAATTTAAAATTAGCATCAAAAGAAATAAGCAATAAAAGAAAGATGAGAAGGGACCCTTTTTATCCATAAATCAAATCATCCCAGTTTCCTTGATTCAACTGCATATCTTCCTACTTGGTGTAAATGTCAGCAATCTGATGTCCAAGATTGGTGAACTGATTATTGGTCTGTTGAAAATGTTGATAGGTCATCTACATGTGCTTTCTCTGGTTTTCCTGCAAGGTGGCCATTTGAGAAAGCATTGTCCTTTCAAATTGAGACAGAGGAGTCCCACGGTCATGCTGCTCCATGTAGGGGATGATCTCCATATTTTCATATGAAGCTTGACCATTGGTAGATTCTGGAGCCTCTGCAGCAGCTGGAGAGGAAGGAATTTGACCTTGCTCATCTTCTTCTTCATCTTCTTCCTCACCCTCAGACATCCCAACATCAATTTTGGAGATCCAATCATAATCAACTTTTATATATCCCATTTTTCTTAGGGTGGAGTCGTCAATTTCATTTGATGCCTTGGGGTTTCTATGCTCTCCCCAGAAAGATCAACTTCAAAAAATCTAAAGAAATTATTGATTAACACAGCATATGGCAATTTGAAATCTGCCAGCCTTTTAGCTTTCAACATGTGATCTTTGATCACATACACCCAGTTTACCCAAACATTGTTAAAAATACAATACATGAGGGCAAGATCTCCCTCATTAAGAATAGCATGATTACTCCCCCTTGGAGTAAGCATCCATGCCACAATAAAAGCAAGTAATCTATGTTCCAGTGCAAGTTTTCCAGCATTCAGAATTCTTACTGAGTCATTTGGATCTTTAAGGCAAGACCGGAAAAACTAAATCTTGTTGAACTCAGGAATCTCAGAAATATTCCCTCTTGAGACTTTGACACCTCTATCCTTAAGGCCAGCAACTTGCTCCCAAACAGTAGGAGTAATTTCCATGTTCACTCACTTCACTTGAGATCTGATAGTAGAACCATTCACTGTTAAATTTGAGTAGAAGACCCGAACTAGATCAGGTTGAATATTACCTGTGAACTCCATGAAGGTTTTCAGCTTTTGACTTTTTAACTTTCTTCTCAAACAAGTAAAACCTTCTTCGTCCAGCCACCTAAATTTGATAAATTTTGGAATAACAATTTGTTTCTGACTAAACTCAGAGATGAAGGTGTTCATCTTTCCTATATCTCCATCAAACCAGGCTTCCAGATGGCCACCGGGATTAGCAGCAGAGAAAGATTCCCCTTTTTGCTTCTTTCTTGACCTAGATCTTCTCAGCATCTTGTTGTATTTTCAGAGAAGAGTTTCTGAGACGTGTATACAAGGAAAGAAGGGAGAAGCACTTTGAACCAGGAAGAGAAGAATGAGAACAATGAGCTACAAGAGAACAAACTAAAGATTCACGGATGTCAATTTTCGTGAATTGCATTTTACTTTAGACAGAACCTGCAAAATCAGCTTTAATTGCATATGTCCCCTTGACTGAGAACACGGGCACAGATTCTTGTACAGTGGGTGCATCAGCTAAACTGTTCTTGGAAGATGTTTGACTTGGTCAAACAATATTTAAAAGCATTATGCAGATTTTGATTACCATAAAAACTTGGGATTTTGATTTTGATTTGCTTACCAATTTTCAATTGGATGTTATAAAACTAATTTTCAGAACCAAATTGGTCGATTAACCAACTAATTAACCTATTAATTTGATCTTTAATACTAGGTTTGAAAATCCTACAGTGAAATAATCGATTAATTCATAAAGGAATCGATTAGTCTTGTACAGGATGAAATTAATAAACTGATAACAGAATTTAAATCGATTAAAACGAAAAAGAATCGATTAATTTTGACATCTTAGTGTTTTTAGTTGATATAAATTCTTTTTAATCGATTAAAACAGCTAGACTCAAATCCTGAGAACATTTTAATCGATTAATTCGCATTTCAATCGATTAAAACAGTACGGACAGATTTTCTGATATCCTCTGTAAGTTATTTTAATCGATTAATACTGTTTTATATCAATTAAAACAATCAGTTTATGAAAACAGAACCTGATTTGCTGCTTTGAACATCAAGGGACTCCCAGATTTTGTTCCTGCAAAACAAATTTAACATGTTTATGGTACCCTTTTATAATTACTGGGTCCAATCAGGTTATTTGAAATGACTTTAACTTTGGAATCCATTTCATTCTACCTTTAGGAATAACATACTTTTTAATTCTACAATATTTTACTGAATGACCTCTTTTCATGCAGTAAAAACATTTAATCACAGAGTATGATTTCCTATTTACATTTGTTTTTCTGACTTTCATCCTATATTTAAATCCTATGCCAGATTTGTCAAAAATTAGTTTTTGTGACCCAAGTAAAACATCAAGATTAGCTTGACCTTGTGTAAATCTTGAAACGGTTTGTGATAAAAAATCAATTTTCTTTTGTAATTCTGAACAATTATTACAGGGTTTATTACATGCACAATCAGAATTATCATGAATTAATTTTAAGAAATCACAATCAGTTTCATCTTCAAGAATTCTCTTTTCAAGAGAGTCTACTTTATTTACTAGCCAATTATTCAATCCTTTTAGCCTATCATTTTCTTTTTGTAATTTCTTAGCCTCTTCATGCATTTCATTAAATGCTTCTTGTAATGAATTATAATCCACTAAGTTTGAAGAAGAATTAGAACTTACACTGCTGGATTGAAGGTTTTGATTTGCCATTAGACACAGGTTGGCTTCTTCATTGTTAGAATTGTCTGTTGAAGAAGTGTCGTTGTCATCCCATGCTACGTAGGCTCTTCTTTTGACTTTCTCTTCTTTCTTGTCATTATATTTGTTCTTTTCTGGGCACTCCATTCTTACATGGCCCTGCTTACCACAACCATAACATTTAAAGTTAGAAGAATCAGTTTTTTTCTCATACCTTTTATGTTTTTCCCTGTCTTGAATCTTTTCTTGAGAAACTTGTTGAATTTTCTGACAAGCAGTCCAAGGTTCTCACTTTCCTCCTCTGATTCTTGATTTTTTTCTTCAACTTTGAGTGCTATACTTCTGCTTTTCTTCTCAGAGACTTCTTGTTCATTAAATCTATTGATTTCCATTTCATGTTCTCTGAGTTTGCCAAACAGAGAAGCTGTTGTCATGACGGAAAAATCCTTTGACTCTAAAATTGCTGTGACCTTTGGCTACCAAGACCTGTCAAGACATTTCAAGACTTTAATATTCAATTCTTCTTTATCAAAGGTTTTACCTAGGCCCATTAGATGATTAATGATGTGAGTGAATCGCTTCGCACATCTCGCAATACTTTCACCAGCTTTGCATTTTAAACGAACTTCATATTCTCTTATGAGAGTATGCTTTCCGGCTCTCTTTACATCCGTTGTCCCCTCATGAGTGACCTCAAGAACATCCCACATCTCCTTGGCGCATTTGCATTTGGATACCATGAAAAACTCATCCATGTTAAGTGCGAAGTAATTATATTTTTAGCAAGTGCAATCATTTTGAACTTTTTTCTTTTCCTCATCATTTAGACTCGAACCATTCTTTTTCTCGTAATTAAAGGGCCATTAGAAATTACATCCCAAACATTTCTATCAATGGATTCAATAAAGATCTTCATCCTAATTTTCCAAAAAGGATAATCTGCTCCACAAAATAGTGGAGGTCTCGTTAATAGAAGCTCCCTCGTAAAACGGTAATCTGCTTTCACCATGGATCGAAGAACTTGAATAACTTTCAAGCACCTCGCTCTGATGCCAATTGTTAGAAAAGTAGTTTTAGATCAAGAGGGGGGGTGAATTGATCTTTGAAAGTTTTTCGTAAATAACAGATTATCTATTTGTAAAAATAAGATTTCAGATCTGTTCTTGAATCACAAAGCAAGCAATAAAAAATAAACGCAGCAGCAGAATTAAAATAGGAGAAAGGTTTAGAAAGATATCACCAGTGTTTATACTGGTTCACCCAATACCAGGGCTACGTCCAGTCTCCAGCCAAATTCCAGCTGGGTTCCACTAGATCAAATGTTTTACATATTACAATCTTACACTTAATCTATCACAAGAACTACAATTCCAGCTCCCGCACCTAACCTTTCACCAAGAACCAAATTCCAGCTTCTGACAACCTTTAGAACCAAATTCCAACTGCAGAGAAACCAGTGCCCAAATTCCAGGCACCAAACAATACAAAAAGAAAGTAAAGAAATGAAAAGAAGAAACTAGAATGCTCAAACCAGTTTTATGCAATTTTGCAGTGTGTTTCTTCTTCAAAAGAAAGCAATTTGCCTCAAGAAAGGATTTCAAAGAACTTCACAAAAACTGGCGCGAATCTTTCTTGAAAGTGTGCTAAAGCTTGCTTGATTGCTAAAAATTGATGTTCAATTGTTGTGTTTAAAATGTTCAAGCCAAACTATTTTTATAGCAGATTTTCCAAATTGCTGGTTTAATCAATCTGTTAAAAGATTCTTTTAATCTGTTAAAAGTGTAGTTTAAATCTGTTAAAACTTCTTTTAATCCATTAATACGTTATTGATTCTTTAACAGATTTGTCTTAACTGATACGACAACGTTTATATCAATTAAAACTCTTTACAAAAAATCTTCTAATTTGATTTAATCGATTGTTTCGCGATTCAATCGATTAATATACTGCAAAACTTTCTTGTAAAACTTTCCAAGTTATTTTAACTGATAAAAATAAGTTTTAATCGATTAAAACGCTGTGTAGAAATTTTCTAAGTTGTTTTAATCGATTAAAATGCTGTGTAGAAATTTTCTAAGTTGTTTTAATCGATTGAAAAAGCTCTGATCGGTCATAATTCAATTCTGATCGATCATATCTCATTCTGATCGGTCATAATTCAATTCTGATTGATCATATCTCATTCTGATCGGTCATAATTGCATTCTGATCGGTCATAATTGCATTCTGATCGATCATACTGAACGCTAAGTGGATTTAATCGATTAAAACCAAGTTGTATCGATTAAAATACTGAAAAAACACTTCTCTGAACATTCTAAGTGATTTTAATCGGTTATTTCAAAACTGTATCAGTTAAAAAATTGTTTAAGAAAGCTTTTGTCAAAATACTTTGTTTTTAACTTGTTTAAACGATTTTAGAGGCATTTTGCAAAATCTTTCAAGTGAAGAAACCTCATGCAGCAGAAAAGATAAAAATGATTATACCTAAGCATAGCAGCGGACACACTAATATCTCTACTCTTATATCTAAGTGACTGTTGACCGCTACAAAGTTGACTTTGACTTTATCTTTGACTTCATCAAATCAACAGGATCTTTGTCAGAGTATTTCAATAAGATCTTCATCACTTACAACCCTATTTTCAAAAAGAATTAATAGAAAGCTTGCTCCGAAGGTTTCAACTTTCTTCCTTTACCTTTTATCGCTTTATTTAAATTATGCGATAGATACTAGGGCCATGTAGTCATAATCTCTAAATTCCGCAAATAAAAGGGTAAAAGCGTATTTTCAATGGTTTAATCATTTTTAAATAGATGGCCTATCATAGGGAACCCGAAAGGGGCGTCGTAAAGGAACTAACACTTCCTTTACGCGTAACTAACTCCCTTACCCAACTCTGGTTATAATGACCAAAGTTGGTTTTTTGAAAACCAACGCCTTTTAAAAACCCCTTTTCCGATGTTTCCGGTAAAAACATCGGTGGCGACTCTAGAGAACCCTTCAAAACTAGCTCTTGGATTAGCCCGGTTATCGGACAATCCAAGAGCGCCTTTTCGAAAATCTCGCCTCTAGGTTCAGCCCGGTTATCGGACAACCTAAAGGCGTTGTAACCACACCAATAAAAACGCGAAAAACGGAAAGTCGAAACCATCGCGTCGCTCCGACCGCCTCGTTTTGACGGCGGCGACACTAGTCATTAGAAGATCTTTTTCTTCACTTAAGGGATGTAAACCAAATGATTGTTAGAGATTATCCCCCGGGGCTAGCCCGACCCCCGGGCATTTCAGGGCACATATTCCCTTATTAATTAATAAAGAATACACTTCTTACTATTTGTTTCTCTTGTTGCTATTCCATGACTAGACCTCACAATAACCTTGTCTAAGTAAACAAAAAAAAGAAAACGAAGAATAAAAAATGCGTCCAAGTAATCAAAATTTACCATTGCCATTACAATCAAGCTGGTCGATTAGAAGCACAAAATAAGGCTTTACCTCACCATAAATAAAGTCATGCTTCGCCAATATTGTGAAAAAAAAATAATAACAAAAAAAAGCCCATAGAAGCCAAAGGCCAAAAGAAAAGGGCAAAATACCCGGTAGCAAACCCACTAAGGGGGCTACGCAAAAAATAGGGTCAACCCGGTAGGACACCCAAACAAAAATAAAGGGTAGCCTAGGCAAAAGATAGGGTTCTAAAATAAGGTCCACTAGGATTCCCTAAACAAAAAGAAAAAGGAGGAACCTAGACAAAAGATAGGACCAAAACACAATATCCTAGTTCGAAAACCCAAAGGGCGATCTAGGGAAATCAACCAGCCATAAAAAGCAATGGGAATAGGCTAAAGCGCAAATCAAAAAAAAAAAAAAAAGAAGAAGAAAAGGTTTGCTTAGACAAAAGCTTAAACACCTAGGCCTAACCTTAGCCATCAATTCTTACAAAATCTTTTCTAAATAAAATTAACCGTCTAAAACACAAGCCGTTGAATTTACCCTTCACTTCTTTTCTCTTGACCCTCACAATATTATTCTAACAATTAGTTTGGGAATATGTAGGCGTATAATCAACAAGAGGATTGAAACCCCTAAAGTGAAGAAAAAGGGACACCAACATGGTAAAGTGTGCTCTCCAAAAAAAAAAAAAAAGAAAAAGAAGAAAGAAAGAAGAAGGGAAAATTATTCTTCGGTCACGTAAAAATCCAGAACGGTACAACAGAAGAACAAAGATCAAAGGGGACCTGTCTCTACAAGGCACACCAGTTAATCCTTCTGAAAAATTAATAAAATATGCATTATAGGACATCAAACATAAAAACATTGCATGCATAAAATGTTTTTGAACAAGGTCCTATTTTGTTCAAAAAAAAATCCATCTAAAAAAAATGAGACTGCCATCTGGTCCTCCCAAACCGCCGTCTCGACATTTGAGACCGCCTTCTCGCTTGGCGAGAGGGCCGCCTCGCCATAGATCAAAATCGAGACTGTCGTCTCGAAGTTCCACACGGCGGTCCCGAACTACTGCGAGGGCCTATATATAAGAGATCTTGGGAGGGTTCCTAGGCATTCTTTTCTGCACTTTCCTACCTATTTCCTACATATTTGAGCATCTTACTACCAAAAAATGCATAGGGGAGAGGCATCCAGAAAGAGAAGGGGTTTGTCTGGCCCCAGCAGCTCCACGACCCCAACGCCACAAGATCCGACGCAGCTCTCGCCCTCACACCAGGCCCGCCTGGAACATATTCAGGGGTACACTTGGCACCCCATGCTGAGGCTGGACTTTGGTATCCTCGTCGAGTTCGGTTGGGAAGACGACGTCCGTGCCTACCTCGACAGCATCGGATGGCACTTCTTGCTCCAGTCTCCTCCCACTCACGTCTACCCACAGGCAGTGATGGAATTCCTCGCCTCCATCGCCTACTGTGAGATTCCCACCATGGTGTCGGGCCTCCCACCGACGAAGATGGTGGCCTACTTCATGAATGGGATGTACTGGACCACAACCCTGGACGAGTTCAATGTATCCATTGGATTCGTCCGACCCGACGACGTCCTGACTCGGGAATACCAGGAGGCCATCTGCGAGCGCCCCGCTACCCTCACCGACGACGAGATGTGGGAGGAGCTGACCGGGATGCACACTCTGCCATCCCTGCTGAAGGGCTCCGCACTCACCCCCGCCCTCCACATTTGCCACAAGCTGCTGGCTAGGACTGTCCACGGGTGGAAGGAGAGTCAGGGTAAGGTCACCCACCCAGATCTCTTCGCCCTCTACTGCATGAGCCAAGGGCGCCGGTGTAACCCCGGCTACTTCTTCTTGAAGGCCCTCAAGGACTTCGGGAGCCGTCCCGTGGGAGCCATCCTCATGGCTCCCCTCATCACCCCACTGGCAGAAAAATGGGGGTGCAGCGGTAGGGAAGAACTAGCCTCCAACCTTCGATCCAAGACTATCAACGGGTTCGTCCTAGTCAGCATGGGGATGCTGCTCCGCCAAGGGTCTCGGTTGATCCTCCACCCCTCACTGGACATAACTCTGGATCTCCGCGACATCATGGCAATGCAAGATCTCCTGACACCCCCGGATTTCCAACAGCAACAACAGCATCAGCAACAACATCAGCAACAGCAGCAGTACGCGGACGTTGACCATTTCAATGACCATTTTACCCTTGACCATTTCTTGTTATTCCATCCATGTCCTGAAAATGACTATTTTACCCTTGAACGTTTTCTATTATTCCATCCACGTCCTAGAAATGACTATTTTACCCTTGAACATTTCCTATTACCATTATACCCTTTATCTTTTTCAAAATTCCATTTATGTCCTTAAGATGTGAAATGACTATTTTGCCCTTGATCTTTTTCAAAAATTCTCACCGTGTCCCTTTCTTCTTCCTCACTTCTAGTACGTCATTTCCAACATTCCAAATTTTCTAGTTTCAAACAACCAAACTAGTTCCAAATCCAAAGTAAACCCTAAACATATTCAATTTAAGTTAAAACACAACAATTTTAATATATAATTTATCCTTAATTTCAAAAATTCTCACCATATTCCTTTTCTTCAATCTTTGCCCAGCAACCAAATTCAGTTTCTCCATATTTCAAATTATCACGTATCAATCAATCAAACTAATTCCAAACTCAAATTAAACATGAAACATATCCTATTTGATTCAAAAACAACAATTTTATCATGTAATTCATTCTTCATTTCAAGAATTTCATCAACATTTCAAACTTTGCAAAACAGGAAGCAATTATCAATTATCTTCAAAATCAGACATTAGTATGATAAAATTGAACATCTAACCCATACCTGATTCCTCCAAAATCTTATTACTCTCCTAATTTCTTATGCTCCTCATTTCCTCCTTTCTCTCGAATTCTTCTTCCCAAAATTTTGGTGCCTCTCATTTTATTCTTCAAGTTGGTCGCGAATTGTGTTGGTGTATGTTTCCAATTTCCTCCTATTTATAAACTTACTCACCGACTTAATTCCTTCTAGGATTTTCTTCACTACCTTAATTCTCTATTGCCTTAATTCAATTCGATTCTTCACCAACTTAATTCAAATGTATTTAGGCCACCACCGACCTTCTGTTTCTCTCTTTTTGTTTTCATTTTTTTCATTTTTTTAACTAAGTTTATTGTTAATATTTTTCACTTATAGTAATAAATTCTTAAATATTTATTTATTCATTTATCCTTAATTTAATTTAATTATTATGAATTATTAAGAAATTATTATATTAACCTTGGATTTTTCTTTTATAATTTTTCCTAAGATAAAATAACTATAATCATATTTTATAATAATTTACATAATGATCAGTACATATTTATTACAATAACCATATAATAACTTACAAAATTTATTTATATAATTGGTTGCAAATCTAGGATGTTACAATTCTCCCCTACTAAATAAAATTTTTCGTCCTCGAAATACATTTTATGTGAATAGATAAGGGTATTCAATTCTCATTTTCTCTTCTAGTTCCCATGTAGTGTCGCCTCTAACATTATCCCAGATAACCTTAACCAGTGAAATATCTTTTCCTCTTAGATGCTTAATCCTTCTTTCTTCAATCTTAACAGGATTTGGTTCAAAGGTAAGGTTTTCCTTCACTTGTACTTGATTAGGTTCCATGACATGTGTTGGATTTGAACTATACTTTCTCTATTGTGACACATGGAATACATCATGAAGGTTTGAGAGAAAAGGTGGTAAGGCTATCTGGTAGGCAACATTTCCAACCCGTTGTGTAATTTGATAAGGCCCAATATATTTAGGGGAAATTTTCTTAGATTTAATAGCTCTGTCAACTCCCTTAATAGGTGTTACTTTCAAAAATACATGATCTCCTTCCTAAAATTCTAAAGGTTTCCTTCTCTTATCAGCATAACTTTTCTGTCAACTTTGAGCAGTTCTCATTCTCTCCTGAATTGTCCTCACTTTATTGGTAGTTTTTTGAATTACATCGGATCCTATTAATAAACTCTCACCATCTTGGTACCAAACTAAAGGTATCCTACACTTACGCCCATAAAGTGCCTCATAAGGGGCCATACCTATACTAGAGTGATAACTATTCTTATATTAAATTCTACTAAGGGTAAAATTTCATCCCAACTAGATTTTTCTTCTAATACAAAAGCTCTTAAATGGTATTCTAACGACTGGATGGTTCTTTCAGTCTGCCCATCAGTTTGAGGATGATAGGCTGAACTGAGATGTAATTTACTTCCTAAAGCTTTTTGGAATTCTTTCCAAAATCTAGATACGAATCTGGGATCTCTATCTGATACTATACTAGTTGGTACACCATGTATAATTTATCTAAAGAGTACTTAATATTGATTGGAATGAAATGAGCAATTTTTGTTAACTTATCTACAATCACCCAAATAGAATTGTAATTTCTAGAATTTTTGGGTAAACCCACTACCAAATCCATAGACACAATATCTCATTTCCAGACTGGAATTTCTAATGGTTGTAACATGCCAGAGGGTTTTTTATGTTCTATTTTAATTTTCTGACATGTTAAGTAATAGGCAACATATTCTACTACGTCCTTCTTCATTTTAGGCTACCAAAACATTTCTTTCAAATCCCTATACATTTTAGTAACTCCAGGATGTATACTTAATTTGCTTTTATGTCCTTATTCTAAAATTAAGTCCTTAATTTCTTTATCATCTGGCACACATACTCTATTTTTAAATCTTAATATATCATCCATTCCTAAATTAAAATCTCCAGCTTTATCAGTCCCTATTAATTTTCTCTTTTCCAATATAAGCTCATCATCTTCTTGTTTGTCTCTTATTTTATATAGAAACTCATTATTAATAGATATCATTCCTAATTCTATTCTATCATTTTCACTAATAATGTATAAATTCAAATCTCTAAATTGTTCTATCATAGTTGAAACATGAACAATTTTCACTATATTTGCTTTTTCTAGATGATAAAATAACTGAAAATCATAATCTTTTATAAATTTCATCCATCTTCTTTGTCTCATATTCAACTCTTTTTTATCAAATAAATATTTCAAACTCTTATAATCACTATATACATCAAATTTAGATCCATATAAATAATGTCTCCAAATTTTTAAGGCAAACACTATGGCTACTAATTCCAAGTCATGGGTAGGATAATTTATTTCATGTGGTCTTAATTATCTAGAGGAATATGCCACCACTCTCTTATTTTGCATTAACACACAACCTAGTCCTTGGTAAGATGAATCACAATATACTTCATATGGCTCTATAGGATCTGGCAATATCAATATTGGGGAAGTTGTCAATTTGTGTTTTAACTCTTGGAAACTACTTTCACACTTCCCACTCCAAATGAAAGACTGATTTTTCCTGGTTAGTTGTGTCAAAGGTCTAACTATTTTTTAAAATCCTTGTATGAATCTTTGATAATATCCTACCAAGCCTAAAAAGCTTCTAACCTCAATCACATTTTTAGGTTGTTCCCATTGTAATACAACTTCCACTTTGGAAGGATCAACACTTATGCCTTCTTTAGAAATTACATGGCCTAAAAAATTTTCTTTTTCCAACCATAATTCACACTTGGATAATTTTGCATATAGTTGTTTGTCCTTTAAAATTTTTAATACAGTTCTAAGATGATTTTTATGTTCTTCTTTGTATTTTGAGTATATCAGTATATCATCAATAAATATTACTACAAATTTATCTAAGTAAGATTTGAACACTCTATTCATGTAATCCATAAAAATTGTAGGAGCATTAGTTACCCCAAAAGGCATAACCTGATATTCATAATGTCCATACCTAGTTCTGAATGCAGTTTTCGGGATATCTTCTTTTCTAACCCTTATTTGATGGTACCCCAATCTCATACTTATTTTAGAAAATATAGTAGCACCCCTAAGTTGGTCCAGTAAGTCATCTATCCTAGGTAAAGGATACTTATTCTTTACTGTAACTTTATTTAAGTGTCTATAATCTACACATAATCTAGAACTCCCGTCTTTCTTTTTAACTAACAAAACAGGAGCTCCCCATGGTGATACACTAGGTTGAATAAACTATTTTTCCAACAACTCTTCTAATTGTTTCTTAAGTTTAGCAAGTTCTAAGGGTGACATCCTATAGGATTGCATTGAAATAGGTCTAGCTCCAGGAATTAATTCAATACTAAATTCTACTTCTCTTTCAAGAAGTAGACCGGGAAAATCATCCGGAAATACTTCTGGATACTCATTTACTACTGCTATAGAGTCTAAGGAAACCTTATTTTCCTTGCCATCTATAGAGGATATCATGTATTTTTTAATTTCACTTTTAAATGAAATCTCTTTTGGTTTGCCAGGTTTAAATCTAGAAACATCAAGGTCAGGTAAAATTAAGGTCTTTGAGGCATAGTCTATTAGTATGTGGTTATGAGATAGTCAATTCATTCCTAAGATAACATCTAAGTTGTGTAAGGGCAAACAAATAAGGTTTATAATAAAGTCTTTATTTTGAATGGTCAGTAAACAGTTGAGACATATTGTAGAAGTAAGGGTTGGTTCAGTGGTAGGCACAAACACAAACAAATCATAAGGCAAAGGTGTCACAACTAAGTTCAAATCCTTGACATATTCATTAGAAATAAATGAATGAGTGACACCTGAATCAAATTGTAAAGTTAAGGACTTACCTCCCATTTTCCCTTCACCCTGTATAAGATCTTCAGATTTAGAGGCTTCTGCACCACTCAAGGTGAAGACTCTTCCACTAGCTATAGGTTTTTGGGATCTTATCCTTTGTTCTCCAGCTGTTGATGCCTTGTTTGAAGGACAATCTCTAGCCAAATGTCCTGGTTTGCTACACACAAAGCACACTTGGCCTAGTAAGGAACAATCTTTGGTTAAATGTCCTTTCCCACATTTCCAGCATTTCAGAGTTGATTGTAGAGTTGATTGCTGAAAGGGTCTATTACTTGCTTTACTAGATTCATCCCCTCTATATCTTTTGAATTACTGAGGTGCAAGTTTGCTATAGGGCTTTTGATATCGATTAGTTTTGCCTTTCTGTATTGGCCCTCCTCTAAACATACCACTTTTATTTCCAGTGTCCAAGTTTCTCTGAATCTTGTCCATATCTTTTATCACTTTACATCTATCCATCAACTCTGGAAAGGATTTAATGCCCAATGGAGTAACTGCCCTTCTAATATCATATCGGAGCCCTTCTTCGAATTTCTTGCATTTCCATTCTTCATCTGAAGTGAGTTGTAAATATCTGGAATATTTTGCCAAGGACTCAAATCTCGTAGTATATTCTGAAATTGTCATACTTCCTTGATAAAGTTTATTGAATTCCACCTCCTTTGCATTCCTTGCAATGGTAGGAAAATATTTTTCTAAAAACATGGTTTTAAATAATTCCCAAGTAACTTTTTCTCCTTTAGTTTCCAACATTTTCAAACTTGCCTTCCACCATACCTTCGCATCGCCTTGCAGTTGGAAACTAGCATGGGATACTTTTCGTTCATCCGGACATTCCATAACTACAAAAATATCATCTAGGGTCTGAATCCACTCTCCAGCCTTCTCAAGATCATATTCTCCTTTAAAATATGGCGGATCATTTTTCTTGAAATTGGCTAAAGTTGTTTTATCTACAATGGCATGCTGCTGGGGCAAAGCTGGCTAAGTTCATGCAGTAACCATTTCCCTTATGGCTTGTGCCACATCGACCATAGGATCACGCCGAGGTGGCATTTCTACCTATAGTTTATTTCACTAAGTTAATGTCTAGTGATAGAAATTCTACCTATCTTATATATTTAAAAATTTTCTTCACAAATAAAAATAATGTTCACCCTAATCAACTTGTACTCACAAGCCCTAAAGATGCATAACCAGAGTTCTGATACCACTAATGTAACCCCCCTTACGGATTACATATACTACTCTCTTAACTTTAAATAGTTAAAACTCACCATCATAAATTTATGTATAAAAACTTTAAAATCATTATTATAATGTCTTCATAAACATATCATACACTGATACATATCATCGTATATAGTTATAAAAGATTACTAAACTATACTTATAACTATAACTTGTTAGAATCGCGCAGCGGAATGTTTGCGTGTACGGACAAAAACCAAGAGGGGGGGGGGGGGTGAATTGGTTTCTTAACAAAAATTAGGGTTTTAAAATTTTTCCCAAATTTCACCGATTAAATTGTTGTGTAAAGTAAATAGAGCAAGGATAGAGTCTTACACAGATGATTTATACTGGTTCAGATCAAAAGACCCTACGTCCAGTTGCTAATCACTCAAACAGAGTTGTCACTATTATCACAATTTTACAAATAGATAACAATTGAAAAGATAAGGTAACGAAAACACCTCTCTTGAGTCACACAAGAGATGAAGAACAATTTTCCCTAGAGACGACACAACAGACAATCCACCAAGAAACCCACTTAGTGATTCTTATCGCTTCTAGCCCACACTAGGTTCCAAAAACCCTTTTTTCCTCCAAAAAACAGTTCTCTGGCAGTCACAGCTCTCAACTTTTGTTTGAAAAAGGTTGTTCTATTTGTAAAGAGCCTTAGAGAACCTTAAGTAGACGAATTAGGGTTTGGGAATTGGGAATTTTTGAAACTTGATGAATTGGGACTAGGGTTTTCGAAACTTGGTCCAATTTTGAAATTCAAAACACATATCTGACTGAAAGATTCGATTATCTTGAGTGTTAATCGATTATTACAGAGCCAAACTCAGCAGGAACCCTTAACCACGCAGTTTAATAAATTATTTGACCTTTTAATCAATTATTTCAGAGAGCTGATATAGAAAATGATTTTTCTCTCTGTAATAATCGATTATTCTGCCTTTTAATCAATTAATGCAGTGTGTTTTTGATAAAAATGAGTTTTTGAAGCTGCTAAAGAGTAGACTATGTGTTGGCTATCTTAGACTCTAATATTACAGACTCAAAATCATCAAAACAGAGTTATTACATCATATTACAAGTCTTCAAATCTTTACGTCCTTTGTTCTTGAATTATCATCAAAATCTACAGGCTTCATATCCATGTATGTTCAACATTCATATCCTTGTATGTTTCAACAATCTCCGCCTTTTTTATGATGATCAAAATTTTCTTTTAAAGCCCTGTAATAACCTATTTTATCTGTCACACTAACAAAAACATTAACCATACCAGATAATATTTAAATTTAATAAACATAATAAGAGGCTTTAAATAAATTTCTCTCCCTATTTTGATTATTATAAAAAAATTGAAAGCTGCCCCTCAACAGATGCATAATTCACTACTGCAGAAAAGGCTTTTTACATCGGTTAAAATGGGCTTTCGACATCGGTTAAAGCGGCGACATAGATACGGGGGTCATAGAAAGTAAGGCTTTCTACGTCAGTTCCTAATAACCGACGTAGAAAGTAAGACTTTCTACGTCGGTTAATAGGAACCGACGTAGAAAGCCTTACTTTCTTTGAGCTATTATGATCGGTCAAACTGGTTATGATCGGTCATAGAGCTATCTTGATCGATCATAACTGGTTCCGATCGGTCACATAAATACTTTCTACGTCGGTTAGTCGAGGAACCGACGTAGAAAGTCTTATTTTGTATGAGCTATTCGATCGGTCATACTGGTTCCGATCGGTCATATACTTTCTATGTCGGTTAACACTTATAACCGACATAGAAAGTCTTACTTTCTATGTCGGTTAAAATTATAACCGACATAGAAAGTACTTTCTACGTCGGGTAATGACATAACCGAGCGTAGAAAGTGTTATTTTTTTTAAAATACCTGCATTTTATTTACGGATGCTACCTTTCTTCGAGTAGACACTGCCTATTCATCACAGTTCCGGACAAATAACCACATATCCAGTACTGAAAGATATGCACAGTTCATATATAAATTTGCTACGGATATATATCCGATGCAGACAGATTCGATTGCAGACAGATATGTACATATGAAACACATTGAAATGAATATATGTACGGACAGATCCAATTCCAGACAGTTCATTTACTTAAACGAATGTAAATTTCCTAACTTAAATCAATTCTATCTAAATTGTTACAAGTTAAATTTCCTATGAAGATTGAATGCTTAAATTTCCTATCAAGTTGGAGCATTCTCCCAAAATCCTTCCATATGGTCATAACGGATGACATGCACATCATCTATTTCTACATTAACACTCAAGTTTGGCATATTTGAAGAGAAACATGGTGTCTCGGGTATATCAAGTACTAATTCATCATTCTCATCGAAGTATACATGGGTTTTCCTTGTAGAACCACCGACCATCCTTTGTTAGCGGGATCGGTGACATAAAACACTTGTTTTGCCCGAGATGCCATGATAAATGGTTCTTCGGTATAACGAGTATTTTCAAGGTTAACCAAGGTAAATCCAAGATCATCGGTGAAGATGCCAGTATTAAAATCAACCCACTTGCATTTAAAAATAGGTACTCGAATATCGTGTAATCTATTACCCAAATCTCTTCAATTACACCAAAGTAGCCCATTGACGCCCTTATCGGATATTTATCCTTTGAACTCGAGAAATGCATTGATTCAGCCACCACCATGACTCCACTATTTTGCATTGTGCTTATTTCATCTTCTCCCTTTGTATAAAATGAATAGTTATTTATATCATACCCACCCCAACATATCACATCAAAGTTTGGCTCACATGCTAGCCACTTTAGTGTATCGAAGCTGTATTGTCACCTTCAACTTGTTGTTTAAACCACTTCAAAAAGCTCTTGTTGTGTTCAGTGATCACCCACTTTTTAGGCATACGTGGATTATTTCGCTTCACAATCTCTTTATGAGCACTTAAGTAGGGGATGACTTCTTCACTGTTATTCAATATGTACAAATGCGCTTGAAGTACTTCATCTCGACACATTGTCACAACTTTTGCACCTCGAGTTCCTCTACCAAGACCTATTCCATGGTAACGAGTCTTAGGTAACCCTATAGCTTCAACTTCGATAAGTAGTTTGTGCAAAACTCAATAGCTTCCTCTGCAATATATCTTTGAACAATTGATGCTTCGGGACGATATTGGTTCTTCACATACCCTTTTAATATTTTCATGTATCGCTCAAAAGGGTACATCCATCGTAAGAAAACTGGACCACAGATTCTAACTTCCCTGGCTAGATGAACAATCAAGTGAACCATAATATCAAAAAATGATGGAGGAAAGTACATCTCAAATTGACATAATATTACTCGCAGCCTCATTCTCTAACTGATCCAAAACATCCGGGTCCATAACTTTACTACATATGGCATTAAAAAAAGCATAATCGAGTTAAGGAATATCTAACATTGTCTCGGTAAGATACCTCGAATAGCCACAGGTAGAAGTTGTTGCATCAATACATGACAATCATGAGATTTTAACCCAAGCAATTTGAGATCTTTCATAGATACAAGTCTCTTCACATTGGAAGAGTAACCAAATGGAACCTTCACACCTCGTAAAAACTCACAAAAACTTTTTTTCTCTTTTTTAGACAAGTGTGTGACATGCTCGGAGGCAAGTATGTTCGGCTACCATGAGGTTGAGGAGCTAATTGTTCTCTTATACCCATTTCAACCATGTCCAAACGAGCATTGACACCATCTTTTGTTTTTCCTTGAATGTTAAGGAGCCTTCCGATGATACTATCACACACATTTTTCTCTACATGCATGACATCTATACAATGCCTCACATCAAGAACCCTCCAATATGGAAGAACAAAAAGGATTGACATTTTCTTCCATATACCTGTGGCTTTCTTTTGCGTCTTTCCAAACTCACACGAAATTGCACTTACTCGTTGATATACTTCTTCCCCACTTAAAGGTGTTGGGGCTGCATCATTTTCTTGACACCCGTTAAATGATTTTTTTAATTTACGATATGAATGGTTTGAAGGAAGAAATCTTCGGTGTCCAAGGTACACTCGTTTTCCTTCCATGTTGTAGTTGATAGTGACATGTGTCTTCTTCACATATCTGGCAAGCTTTATGTCCCTTTGTGCCTGTAGCCACTCAAATTACCATATGTCTGGAAAGTCATTAATTGTACAAAATAACATTGCACGCAACTTGAATAAGTCACCTGTGTACCCATCAAACACATCAACACCTTCCTCCCACAACATCTTCAACTCTTCAACCAATGGGCTTAAAAAAACATCAATGTCATTTCCAGGTTGTCCGGGACCCGAGATCATCAAAGATAGCATCAAGTACTTACGTTTCATACACAACCACGGAGGTAAGTTGTAAATAACTAACACCACAGGCCATGAACTATGTTTATCGCTTAAATTTCCATATGGATTCATTCCATCCGTAGCAAGTCCAAACCTAATGTTTCTTGGATCATTACCAAAATTCCGGAAGATGGAATCAATTTTTTTCCATTGCAATCCATCTCACGGATGCCTCAACCGACCATCTTTAATACGACTATCCGCATGCCATCTAGTGAGATTTGCATCATTTCCATTAGTGAACAATCGTTTCAACCTTGGAACAATGGGAAGATACCATAACACTTTTGCCGGGGTACCCTTCATAACATCATTGTCAGAATCACCATCCTTCTTCTTGTATCGTGATTCCCCGCATTTTGGACATTCGTGACAGTTCTCAAATTCTTTCCTGTACAACACACAATCATTCGGACATGCATGAATTTTTTGGTACTCCATACCCATTGGACACAATATCTTCTTAGCATCATAATTGCGGGTTGGCAATGTGTTACCTTCAGGGAGCATGTCACTCAACAACTCAAGCAATTATGTGAAACTTTTATCAGTCCACCCATTCTTTGCCTTCACATTGAACAATTTTAGTACCACCGACAATCGTGTGAACTTAGTACAATTTGTATACAAAGGCTCTTTTGCATCATTGGACAACTTCTCGTACACATGTGTGTGTTGGAAGGCATCTTGTCCAAGCTCACGAATCATTTCCTCCAACTCGATCATCCATCTCTAGATCAACTTCTTCTTTGTCTTCTACACTTGGCATGTTTAATAATTCACCATGCCATGTCCACTTTATGTAACTCTTTAGGAAACCATCACAAAGAACATGTTCCCGAATAACTTCGATCGGTAATCTTCGCTCATTCAAGCAGCTTAACACAAGGGCAATAGAATCTTCCATCATTATCCGAACATTCATCTTAGCAAATTCAAGGAATTGTTCTACTCCACTCTCATATTCATTTATTGTTCGTCCGTAATTGATCCAACTCCGATCCATTGTTACAAATCTAATTTTCAAAATCAAATTAGCTACGTAAACACGAAATAACTACATTATAATGCCTACACGAAATCCAACTCCACTCTCAAAATAACTACATTATAATACAAATCTAATGTTCAAAATCAAAATCACGAAAGAATGCCGACGTAAACACATTCAAATGACTAAACTACTTACAATACATCTCTAAATTAGCTAAAGGCACCCGTGATGTTTCCCTCTCTTGACAGACATTATTACTTACTAGATTCAATACTGTAAACCTACATTGGCTAAAGCAAGCACGAAAACTTACCTCTTGAAGACCTACGAGAGGTGGCGGGTGGCGTGACGTGCGGAGCTGGGTGGGGAGAAACATATCCAAGGCGACGGGCACCGGTAGCGGCAGGCGGCACGAAGCGTTGGCAGGTGGCGTGACGAGCAAATGTGGGTGCGGAGAAACGTATACAAGCGAACGGGGGAGCTCTGGTATGGGTGAACTGATGAAAGGAAATGGAGCGTAGGGAGAAACGTACAGGGGAGCTCTGCTATGGGGGGGAAGTGATGAAATGAAATGGAGTGGGGGGGAAGTGATGAAATGAAATGGAGCGCGGGCAAAACAGAAGATACTATGTCGGTTGCCCTAACACCCGTCATCAAAGACACTTTCTACGTCGGTTAAAATTTACCCGACATAGAAAGTTCATTTTCTACGTCGGGTAAATGTTACCCGACATAGAAAGTTAACTTTCTATGTCGGGTAAATTTTAACCGACGTAGAAAGTGACCTTTCCACTTACTATGTCGATTAAAACTTACCCGACATAGAAAGTTTATGATTTTATTACAAAATTGCCACCGCACCACATACTATGACGGGTGGATTACGACCGTGATAAAAACCCGTCATAGAAAGCTATTTTTCCACTAGTGATTTAAAAAATAACTCCCCCTCAAACAAAGCAAATAAATACAAATTTTATTTCATAAAGAAACGTCATTACAAACAAAGAGATATATGGAAGAGATAAAAACTCTTCACTGGCATCGCTATTAAACTGAGCGTCAAACCTATCCTCTAGATTACAGACCCTATCATTTACATCAGAGATACGGCGTATGATTTCCTCATGCCGTACTTCAGAAAGGGTGAAAAATTCATGCATTTTCTTATTCATATCAAACAACATCTCTTCCATAGATTGTCGGGATGCAGGAGGGGCAGAAGAAGATGTTCCAACATGATGAATGTGTTCAGAGGGAAACTCAGCAGCAGGAGGCATTTCTTCGTCATAATCTTCAGCATTGTCATCCATGTTGGGAACGTCGTCTTTGTGAACATAAATGTTATTGACTCACACCATTTGAAGTTGAGTCAGCGTATTATCAAGTATTCAGTTTAAGTTTGTGGTTCTTACCATTTGTTCCCCTGCAACATTCACTCCTTTATACTCTAAAATGTGAGAGATAAGAAGAGCATAGGGAATTTTAAAAGTAGGATGACGCTTCGCCTTCAGCATGGTCATTGTGACAAGGCTGCCCCAATCGATTGGTTAATTATTCATGATTGCATGAATAATGCGATGATCTATGGATGAGCATTAGGCATGATTGGTTGCCCGGGGACATAAGATCCAGACAAGTAGATGCAGAAGCAGACGTTCCTCCTTCTTTAATGGGCCAGCTAGAAGAAGACGCCCAATCTCCATGGAGGGGTTGCGGAGAAAAGAACGGTAAGCCATAATTCTGTCAAAATCGTCTAACTCCGCAAAAATGTTAATAGCATCATCTCTTATAGGAAAGTGTGCAATGTTTTCCCATATATCGTCATCAAGGATGATAGTTACACCCTTGACACGTGAAGTAGCTACTTGATCCCTAAATTTGAAACGAGAATAAAATACCCTAACAAAATCAGGGTAGTATGTACCTTGCATTTGGATAAAAGGGAGAACTCCTTGAATTTCAAGAAGATTCGGAAAATTGAATCCTCTATTTATGAATTGATCACCAATAATGAATTTTGGAGTAATGATACCTCTTTCCTTCCAAAAGGTGAGAAATTCCTGTCGGCCCTCATTATCTGAGATCCATCCTTTGATAGAATTAAGACAGGGATGAGAGGCAGGAGCAAATCTTCTTCTAGTGGGAATTTTAGCACGAGAAGATGAGGTTATTTTAGGATTAGAAGAAAAACAAGAGAGTTTTGGAAGACAAGTGAGGTTACAAGAAGGCTTATATGATGCTAGAATGCTTGGATACAAGAGTTTGAGGTGTGGGGAAGTGAAATGAAGGTTTCCTATATATAAACCATGTGTGCAACAGTCATAAACAGTCATTTGGGAGTGAAGAGGAGCCAAAAGAGCCATTGAAAACGGCTAGATCACAAAAACTGCCCAGTTTAATCGATTAAAACTTGAAATAATCGATTAAACCAGCAACAGACCCATTTAATCGATTAAAACACCTTGTTAATCAATTAAATCAGTAGTTAATCGATTAAAACTTGAAATAATCGATTATTCCAAAGAGTAACTTCGGATTTTGGACATTTAGATGCAGATAATCGATTATTACTTCAAATAATCGATTATTCCAGAGAGATCATCGAATTTTTGAGGTTTAGACACATGATAATCTATTAATACCCTACATAATTGATTATAACATTACAACCACTCAAAAACTGTTTAATTAAGCAGAATTTAAGTTATTTCTAATATCCCTAAGTCTCTTCTAAGATCATAGAATCTATCCTTGGGAAGAGGTTTAGTAAAAATATCCGCTAATTGATGCTTTGTATCGACATATTCAATTTTACAGTTTTCTTTGCTAATATGATCTCTTAAGAAGTGATGTCTAATCTCTATATGCTTAGTTCTAGAGTGCATTACTGGATTCTTAGTAAGATTTATTGCACTTGTATTATCACACATCAATGGAATATCACTTAGAAAGATACTATAGTCTTCTAATTGTTGTTTCATCCATAAAATTTGAGCACAGCAATTACCAGCTACAATATATTCAGCTTCAGTAGTGGAAAAAGCAACACATGCTTGTTTCTTAGAATGCCAAGACACTAATGATGATCCTAACAAATGACATGTTCCACTAGTACTCTTTCTATCTATTTTACATCCACCACAATTAGCATCAGAATAACCTATTAAGCTAGGAGAAGCTTCAGATGGATACCATAAACCAAAACCTGTAGTTCCTTTTAAATATTTTAAAATTCTTTTTACTACAGTTAAATGAGATTCTTTTGGACATGCTTGAAATCTAGCACACACACAAACAGAATGCATAATATCAGGTCTACTTGCAGTTAAGTATAACAGTGAACCTATCATACCTCTATACATAGATTGATTAATTTCCAAACCTGATTCATCCTTATCTAAATAGTATGAAGTTCCCATGGGTGTGTTAGCTTCCTTTGAAGTGCCCATTCCAAATTTCTTGAGAATCTCTTTGCAGTATTTGGTTTGAGAGACAAAAATGTCATCTTTAAGTTGTTTGATTTGAAGTCCAAGGAAGAACGTTAATTCTCCCATCATTGACATTTGAAATTCTCCTTGCATTATCTTAGCAAATTCTATACACAAGGAATTATCAGTTGATCCAAAAATGATACCATCAACATATACTTAAACTAATAAAATATGTTCTTTTACTTTCTTTATAAATAAAGTAGAATCAATTTTTGCTCTAGAAAAATCATTTGAAGTTAGAAAACTACTTAATCTTTCATACCAAGACCTAGGAGCTTGTTTCAAACCATATAATGCTTTCTTCAATTTAAAAATATGATTAGGATAATTAAAGTCTTCAAATCCAGGGGGTTGCTCCACATATACTTTTTCTTTGATAAACCCATTCAAAAATGCACTTTTAACATCCATTTGATATAATTGAAATTTCATCAATGAGGCATAAGCAAGAAGTAGGCGTATAGCCTCTAACCTAGCAACAGGAGCATAAGTTTCATCATAATCAATACCTTCCTCTTGAAAGTAACCTTTGGCAACAAGTCTGGCTTACCTAGACTATGAAGCTAGGATGGTGGGTAAGGAAGATTCTCACGCAGAAGTAGAAGGAATGATTTCATTGAAGCTGAGGGTAAGGTGGGAAAGCGGGAAAGTACGGTAGTCTACGTTAGTAGTGATTCGCCTGTCGGAGTAAAGAGAATGGCAGGTCTTGAGTTATAGGTCATACCCTTGAGGACCAGATTCACCCTCCTTTTTTCTATCTTTCTTTTTAGTGAAATATCAAACCTTTATAAAATAAATAAAATAAAATAAAGAGAGTCAAAGATATCCCTAGTCAATCTCCAAGAGTCCCTTTTTAGGTTTAGGAAAAACCACCTGCCAAGCCCAACCTCTTAATAGCTTACTTTAGGTCTTTAAATAGCCTCCATCTTCATCAAGTTTGTTTCTAAATACCCATTTTGTTCCAATTACTTGATGTGATTCTTCTCTTGGGACTAATTCCCAAACTTGATTCCTTTCAAATTGATTAAGTTCTTCTTGCATTGCTATGCACCATTGGTCATCTTTAAGCGCTTCCTCAACATTTTTGGGTTCTATCTGTGAAACAAAAGCTACAGACATGCATAAATTAGTCATATTTCTAGTTCTTACCCCTTTTGAGATATCACCAATAATATTGTCCATTGAAAGTCCTCTTAGTGATTGCCATTCTTTTGCTAATTCAGTTGGTTGAGAAGGCTCATTTTCTTCCAAATACAATTCATCAAGATCCTCTCTTATGTACTCATCATCACCTTGAATCCTTTGTCAGAAAGTTGACTTATACTTAGGAGATTATGTTTTAGCCCATCAACAAGAAGCACATCCTTTATCTCCAAAGTGTTTGCACCACCTATATTTCCAATTCCAAGAATCTTTCCTTTGTTGTTGTCCCCATAGGTTACATATCCTTGTTCTTTGTCTTTGAAACTTACAAATTTTGTTTTATCTTCGATCAAATGTTTTGAGCATCCGCTATCAAGATACCACATAGACTTCTTTGATTTGGAAGTTTCCTACAAAACAAGAACATAGTAATCTTGGGTCCCCATAACTTTTGGGTCCTTGGGGTTAGAGACAAACAAGTCATTTAACAATAGGAACCCAAATGTATTTTCCTTTAGAAACACCAAAATGCTTAATTTTACATCTATTTGAGGTATGACCATGTTTCATACAATAAAAGCATGCATTAGATGTAGTTTTTGAAATTGATACATTTCTAACTATTGAAATTTTAGTTCCTTTTTCAACTCATACTCTTTTATTTTTAATTTTAGGTTTTTTCAAAGGAACATGATGGTTTTCTCTATTTTGAGCAATAACAAATTTATTCTTATTATTATTACTTATTTCCTTCTCGGCTTTATCAAGCAAATGATTAAGTATATCAATATCATATTCATACTCTTTACATGATGCACATGCTATATTCTTATTATTTTTTTCATCTATACATACAATTTTCGTTTCTAAGGTTTCCTTTTCCTCTAAACATACAATTTTCGTTTTTAAGGACTCCACCTCCTTTTCGGATCTATTCAAACTCTTTTTCACAGCTTTGTATTCATTTTTCAAGTCCTTAAAAGCATTAAACAATTCTTCATCTGCATTTTGTAATTCATCAAAGTTATTTTCATTATCACTTGAAGATGAGTCGGAATCACTAACCTCAAAGTCGGAATATATATTATCATTTGCCATCAAGCAAATGTTAGCTTCTATTTTCGAATCACTTGACTCCAAACTTGAATCACTATTGTTCCAAGCGATGTAGGCTTTCTTCTTGAAGAATTTCTTGCCTTTGGATATTCGGTTTTCACATGTCCTGTTTCACCACCACCATAGCATTTGATATTTAAGGAAGTATTTTCTCTTTCCTTTCCCTTACCTTTGAATGGATGGCTTCCTTTGGCTTTCATGAATTTGGTAAATTTCTTAATCGTGAGACTCAATTCTTCTTCATCATTCTCCGAGTCTTCTTCTTCCTTTTTACTCTTACCTTTGGAAATTTCAGTTTTGAAGGCTAAGTTCCTCTTTTGGTGTTGACCTTCTTCATCATTTAGCCTTCCTAGTTCAAGCTCATGCTCTCTCAACTTTCCAAAGAGCGCCGCCATAGACATTGTGCCAAGGTTTTGTGACTCCGTGATAGTCGTCACCTTAGGTTGTCATTTCTTATCCAAAGATTTCAAAATTTTTACATTTAATTCATCAACATCAAAAATTTTACCTAACCCGGTGGGATGGTTCACAATGTGTGTGAAACACTTTTGAACGTTAAATATCGTTTCTCCTTGTTGGATTCAGAACATCTCATATTCTTGGATTAGAGAAATTTTTCGTGCTCTCTTAACGTCGTCAGTACCTTCGTGGGTCACTCTCAACATTTCCCACATCTCTTGAGAACTTTTACAAACGGAGATCCTATAAAACTCATTAAGGGTTAACGCAGATGAAATTATATTTCTAGACCTAACATCATATTGAGTTTTTCTATTTTCTTTTGCCGTCCATCTAGAAAATGGTTTTGAAACTTCTACTCCGTTTTCAGAAATTTTAGGAACAAAGGGACCATTTAAAATTGTGTCCCAAACACCTCTATCAACAGACTTTAAAAATATTTGCATTCTAACTTTCCAAAAGGGATAATTTTACCCCGAAAAAAGTGGGGGTCTATTGATAGAAGCACCCTCGACAAACGTTTGATTTTGTCTGGCCATTTTCGAAAAATTGAATGACTATCAAAGCAAGCTCTGATACCACTTGTTAGAATCACGCAGCAGAATGTTTGCGTGTACGGACAAAAACCAAGAAGGGGGGTGAATTGGTTTCTTAACAAAAATTAGGGTTTTAAACATTTTCCCAAATTTCACCGATTAAATTGTTGTGTAAAGTAAATAGAGCAAGGATAGAGTCTTACACAGATGATTTATACTGGTTCAGATCAAAAGACCCTACGTCAAGTTGCTAATCACTCAAACAGAGGATTAACGTTGTCACTATTATCACACTTTTACAAACAGATAACAATTGAAAAGATAAGGTAACGAAAACACCTCTCTTGAGTCACACAAGAGATGAAGAACAGGTTTCCCTAGAGACGACATAACACACAATCCACCAAGAAACCCTCTTAGTGATTCTTATCGCTTAAAGCCCCTTTTTCCTCCAACAAATAGTTCTCTGGCAGTCACAACTCTCAACTTTTGTTTGAAAAAGGTTGTTCTATTTGCAGAGAGTCTTAGAGAACCTTAAGTAGATGAATTAGGGTTTGGGAATTGGGGATTTTCAAAACCTGATGAATTGGGACTAGGGTTTTCGAAACTTGGTCCAATTTTGAAATTCAAAACACATATCTGACTGAAATAATCGATTATCTTGAGTGTTAATCGATTATTACATAGCCAAAATCATCAGGAACCCTTAACCACGCAGTTTAATCGATTATTTGACCTGTTAATCGATTAACAGGAGCTTTAATCGATTATTCCAAAGAGCTGATACAGAAAATGATTTTTCTCTCTATAATAATCGATTATCCTGCCTTTTAATCGATTAATCCAGTGTGTTTTTGATAAAAATGAGTTTTTGAAGTTTCTAAAGAGTAGACTATGTGCTGGCTATCTTAGACTCTAATATTACAGACTCAAAATCATCAAAACAGAGTTATTACATCATATTACAAGTCTTCAAATCTTTACGTCCTTTGTTCTTGAATCATCATCAAAATCTACAAGCTTCATATCCATGTATGTTCAACATTCATATCCTTGTATGTTTCAACATAACTGTTACTATAAATTCTTAACGCAACTCCCCTTCCTATACTCTAGTATTGCATCATGATTCTAACATTAACTCTTCATCTGCATTTATAGCCTTCCAAAATATGTTTGTAAAATATTTATGGGGTTAGACATTTAATTTTACCCACAACAAACAAAGCAAACATTCATACGATAAAATCAACCAATGAAACATTCCTTCATAATAAGTTCATAACTACATATAAATATACAACCATATATAATTTCAATCGAAAATTAATTATGAGAAACAAATAAATCAATCATGGAAATATAATAGAGAATATCATACAAATCATGAATAATCTACAATTTCATCATGCAATATGTTTATGATATGCACATGTGACTCAACATAAAACTTTAAAATCATGCATTTGACTCTAAAAAGATCATTTTTTACTCAGTGATCCATAGAGACTCATATGAGTGTCTAGTGGAACTAGAGCTTAACATCACCCTGTCCTGTGATTCGGCAATGCCCCACTAAACGCGAACATGTAGATAGTAGTTAGAGTGTCAGTGCACCCGACAGGCTACCACAACGCAGAATCAAATAAAGACTGACCACTTATGGGATTGCCCATGCCCAAACACTCCCTAGACCAGTGGTCCAACCCCATAGACCAGAAGTCTTGTCTTACCTATTCTACTCTCCCATTTACTATCAGAGATACTGGTAGCTCGATTCTCAATCATTCATTCTCATACATTCTCTATCTCATTTGGTCGGCCATTTTCATAGTCATATTCCGCTACTAGATGCTCTTGATAGTAAATTTTCAAGAAAATGACACACAGTAATATTTCCAAAATTATGTTTTGCACATCATTATTACTACCAACCGTCCTTAGTAGCAACTTAATAAAAATTTCCAAATACTTATCTGTAAAAACTTTTCTGTGACTTCCAGAAAACGTTTAATGCACTATGTTTATGTCTTGTATGAAAAAAAACAACCTATCATCAATTAAGTACTTAGAAACATCTCATTCATATATTTAAAATTTCAAGTACAATTCATAGTTGTTTTAAACAAGACAATTTCTATTAATAATCTATTTCATAGGGTTCAGTGTTTTGTCCATATCTCGAGTTCTAAACCTCCTTTTAAGATGATTCCAATTGTGTTGGAAAGGCAAGATAATAACCTATAACTTTGATGAAGACAATATCCTCAAATTCAAACGTTTACTGAGTCTTTTTTCTAGTAAATAAAGTGGTGGTAATATACTATTTGAGTTTATCTTGATTATATACCCTTAACCTCTTTTCAAAATTTCATTTATGTCCCTAGGTTTCAAAATGACCATTTTACCCTTGAACATTTCCTATTATTCCATCCATGTCCTAAAAATGACTATTTTGAAAGCAATGAGGGGAGATTGATGGAAATGTCCCTACATTCCCAAGAGATGATTTTGATGATGATTCAAGTCAACTACATTCAAGTCAACACCATTCAAGATGAATTAAGGACAAGCTAAATTGATGACGTTGGTGAAAATGTGAAACATTTCCCTACATGCCCAAGATATATTTTTGATAAAGATGATGATTCAAGCAAGCCCAAGATGATTCCAGAAGACTAGATAGAGTCTTAGAATGCTGGATATGGAGGTACAAGTTGATGAAGTAATATTATGCACAAGTCTTCAAAGCAAAAGTGTGATAAAATTCATAACATGATATTTTTCTATGTCATAATCAATTATGATGCATCAGAAATGGAAAAATGATTTTCTCTGTCATAATTGATTATATTGGTAACATAATAAATTATGGCAATTCAAATTTGAAAAATATATTTGTTTTGAAGAATAAATATTTCTGAATATATCCTGATTTTTATTCACGAAAATATTAATGTCCAACGGCCATTTTCTGATGCTATTTTTCTATTTAATTAAGTTTTGATGAAAAATAAAAAACACACAATTACAGAATTCGAAAATACAATTTACATTCAATCAGTTTTGAGAAAAGAATTTTGAGCAAGGCAACAGAGATATTTTACACCTTTTGAGAAAACCCTCTTCTCTAATGTCTTCTGTGTTTTCATTGTTAATCACACTTAATCTTGGAGATTGACATTCTACAGGCTTCTACAATTTGTTATCTCCATTACCCAGGTGTGTCTGGTCTTATTTTTATTACCTTCATCCTTTTTGTATTGGTGAAAAGGAGGTGTTTTTTCCCTAGTGTGATTCTACGGATGTGTTCATCCTTAGTGGGATTCTAAGGAGGTGTTTTCATCCTTTGATTTGTTCAGAGGAGGTGTTCATCCCTAGTGAGATTCTAGGGAGGTGTTCATCCTTAGTGGGTTTCTAAGGAGGTGATTGTCTTTTTAATTAGTTTACTTTTTACTGGTTCTTCTGCTGAGTTGGTTGTAATTTGTAAATTGAATTTGAAAGATAGTGAATGGGGAGTCACTCTTGTGTTAATAGTTGACTGGGAACAGGATGTAGGGTTGGCTATACCCGAACCAATATAAATCTCTGTGCGCTCTTATCTTTCTCTTATCTCTTTCTCTTTTCCTGATTATATTATTTCTTTTGCTTTATCTGTGTTCAAACAAATTATTGACTCACAAATAAATTTTTAATTTGACATCTATTTTAATTTGTGCATCTATTCACCCCCCTCTAGATGCCATTTGTCTAACAAGTTGTATCAGAGCTTGGTTAGATAAGATATTTCTAAATGATTTGTCAAGATGTCTATGCAGAATCAGGTTTATAGGGAAGGAGCCTCAATAAATAGACCACCATTATTTGAAGGAGAAGACTATCAGTTTTGGAAAGCAAGAATGGAAATATTTTTACAAACACTAGATTATGGTGTTTGGGATGCTATACTCAACAGTCCTTACATTCCGATGAGAAAAACGGAATATGGAGTTGTTCCAAAGACTTTTGATCAATGGACGCCAGATGAAAACAAGCGTGCCCAATATGATGTAAGATCCCGAAATGCTATTGTTTCTGCCTTAACTCGTAATGAATTTTTGAGGGTCTCACAATGCAAGACGGAAAAAGAAATATGGGTTACTCTTGAAGTGACACATGAAGGAACAAATGAAGTAAAGCGAGCACGTAAGAACACACTCATCTAGGAGTATGAATTGTTTCAAATGCAACAAAATGAAAGCATCATGGATTTCTAGACACGCTTCACACATTTAGTAAATCACTTGAAAGCATTAGGAAAGAGTTTTGACAATGAGGAGTTGAACACAAAGATCTTGAAATCCTTAGACAGGAATTGGCAACCAAAGGTCATTGCTATTACAGAATCAAAGGATCTCACAAATATGAATATTGCTACTCTATTTGGAAAGCTGCAAGAACATGAATCAAACCAAGATGATAGCTCTAAAAGCAGAAAAATATTCACAAGATGAAAGCGAAAATGAAGGTAAGTTTTCAGATTCCGATATGTCTCTTTTTGTTAAACAATTTTCTCGTTTTATGAAGAACAGGGAAAAGAGACAGCAAAGAAAGGAGAAAACAAATAAATTTTGTTGCTATGAATGTGGAAAACCTGGTCATATCAAATCAGAATGTCCGGAACTTAAGAAAGAGAAGAAAGATGTGAAAGAGAAGAAGAAAGAGAAGAATGATACCTATAAAAGCAAACACAAAGCTTATATTGCTTGGGAGGATAATGATTCTTCCACAACACAAGAGAGTTCTTCTGAAAGCAGTGATGGAGAAGAAGAAGCAAATCTTTGTTTGATGACAAAAACTGATGATGAAGCCTCATCACAGGTAAGTAGTACAAATTCCTTAAATGAATATGATGAGTTATTTAAAGAATACCAAGATATGTATGAAGGTTTTACCAAGTTATCTAAGAAATACAATGCACTTAGGCAAAAGTTTAATGCATTAGAAAATACTGTTGGTATTCTTGAAAAAGAAAATGAGTGCTTAAAGAAAGATGTTGAGAAATTTAAAACTTTGTCTAAAAATAAAAAAGTTGCTAAACCTTGTGAAAATTGTAATCTTTTGGAAAATGAGATTTTCAAGTTAGAGAAAATAATAAGCAAGTTTTCAAAATCTTCTGAAAATCTTGATTCTATATAGGTTATCAAAGAGGGAATTCTAGCAAAGTTGGACTTGGTTACAAACCCAAAGAAAGTCTAGAACCTCATAAAACTATTTTTGTGAAAGAGTAAAGGAAAACAGATGTGAAACCAATTTCAAAAACTTTAAGAAATGCATTTAGACCTTTTCAAAGAAAACCAACATGTTTTTATTGCATGAAATTAGGTCATACATCAAATAGATGTTACATAAAACATTTTGGCATATCTAATGGCAAATATGAATGGGTGCCTAAAGGAACAAAGCATTTATACATGTCTAGATGATAATTTGAGCATCTAATTGATTATCAGAATCGAAATTTTTTTCTTGATGTCATAATCAATTATGTTGAAAGTTTGAATTTATGAAAATTTGAAATTATTAAAGTTTGAAATTTTGCAGTTTGAGATTTTTTTTTTAATTTTGCAGTTTGATATTCTTGAAATTTGAAATTTTGCAATTTGAAATTTTTGAAATTTGAAATTTTGCAGTTTGAGATTTTTTAAAAAAATTTACAGTATGAGATTTTTGAAATTTGAAATTTTGCAATTTGAGATTTTGAAATTTGAAATTTTTGCAGTTTGAGATTTTTGAAATTTGGGAATAGAAATTTAAATTTGAAATTTGTTGCAATTTGAATTTGAATTTTGCAATATGGAATATAAGTGCATTTGAATTTGAAAGTTATCTAAATAAGAAGACTGCAATTGGGAGAAAATACTGCATTTCATTCCATTATCTCTATAATCATTTTATTCCCCTATCTTTCTTTCTCTTCATTTGTCTTGGGTATCCTAGATATTGTCTCCTTAATATGATGTTCTTCTCTATGACACTTTGTAATGCATTATCTTCTCTACCTTGATTTATGTACTAATAGGTACAAATTTTTTCTCAATTTCTATTGCAATATTTTTCATAATTATCAATGAAACAGAGAGATATTTTGATGATATTAATCTGTGTGAAACAGGGGGAGATTTTTTTCTCTTATAATATTTTTCATAATTATTAATGAAACATGGAGATATTTTGATGATATTAATCTGTCTGAAACAGGGGGAGATTTTTTTTCTCTTATAATATTTTTTATGATTATCAATGAAACAGGGGGAGATTTTTTGATGAATTAAAATCTGTGTGAAATTCTTTCCTATCTCTAAATTAAACAAGGGGAGTTAAGAGAAGTCTTTGCTCATATGATTTAGGGGGAGTCTTGTTATTAATATATCCAGGCGGAGAATAAGAGACTCTGACACTTGATACAAATTTGTGCTAATCTTGAGCTGGCTATATAGAGTCAAGCATTTTAATTCATTTCAGGTGTTTCCTTGATCATCATCAAAAAGGGGGAGATTGAAAGCAATGAGGGAGAGATTGAAAGCAATGAGGGGGAGATTGATGGAAATGTCCCTACATTCCCAAGAGATGATTTTGATGATGATTCAAGTCAACACCATTCAAGATGAATTAAGGACAAGATGAATTTATGACATTGGTGAAAATGTGAAACATTTCCCTACATGCCCAAGATATGTTTTTGATAAAGATGATAATTCAAGCAAGCCCAAGATGATTACTAAAGACTAGATAGAGTCTTAGAATGTTGGATATGGAGGTACAAGTTGATGAAGTAATATTATGCACAAGTCTTCAAAGCACAAGTGTGATAAAATTCATAACATGATATTTTTCTCTGTCATAATCAATTATGATGCATCAGAAATGGAAAAATGATTTCCTATATCATAATTGATTATATCGGTAACATAATCAATTATGGCAATTCAAATTTAAAAAATATATTTGTTTTGAAGAATAAATATTTTTGAATATATCCTGATTTTTATTCATGAAAATATTAATGTCCAACGGCCATTTTCTCGATGCTATTTTTCTATTTAATTAAGTTTTGATGAAAAATAAAAAACACACAATTATAGAATTTGAAAATACAATTTACATTCAATCAGTTTTGAGAAAAGAATCCTAAGCAAGGCAACAGAGATATTTTACACCTTTTGAGAAAACCCTCTTCTCTAATGTCTTTTGTGTTTTCATTGTTAATCACACTTATTCTTGGAGATTGGCATTCTACAGGCTTCTACAATTTGTTCTTTCTATTACCCAAGTGTGCCTGTTCTTATTTTTATTACCTTCATCCTTTTTGTATTGGTGAAAAGGAGGTGTTTTTTCCCTAGTGTGATTCTACAGAGGTGTTCATCCTTAGTGGGATTCTAAGGAGGTGTTTTCATCCTTTGATTTGTTAAGGAGGTGTTTTCATCCTTTGATTTGTTTAGAGGAGGTGTTCATCCCTAGTGGGATTCTAGGGAGGTGTTCATCCTTAGTGGGTTTCTAAGGAGGTGATTGTCTTTTTAATTAGTTTACTTTTTACTGGTTCTTCTGTTGAGTTGATTGTAATTTGTAAACTGAATTTGAAAGATAGTGAATGGGGAGTCACTCTTGTGTTAAGAGTTGGCTGGGAACAGGATGTAGGGTTGGCTATACCCAAACGAGTATAAATCTTTGTGCGCTCTTCTCTTTCCCTTATCTTTTTCTCTTTTCCTTATTATATTATCGTTTCCGCTTTATCTGTGTTCAAACAAATTATTAACTCACAAATAAATTTTTAATTTGACATCTATTTTAATTTGTGCATCTATTCACCCCTCTCTAGATGTCATTTGTCTAACATATTTTACCCTTGAACATTTCCTATTATTCCATCCATGTCCTAAAATCACTATTAAATTACCATTATACCTTTAATCTTTTTCAAAATTCCATTTATGTTCCTAAGATGTGAAATGACTATTTTGTCCTTGATCTTTTTCAAAAATTCCCACCTTGTCCCTTTCTTCTTCCTCACTTCTAGTACGTCATTTCCAACATTCCAGATTCCAAATTTTCCAGTTTCAGACAACCAAACTAGTTTCAAATCCAAATTAAATCCTAAACATATTCAATTTAAGTTAAAACACAACAATTTTAATATATAATTTATCCTTAATTTCAAAAATTATTCTTTTTCAAAAATTACCACCATATCCCTTTTCTTCAATCTTCGCCCAATAACCAAATTCAGTTTCTCCAGATTTTAAATTATCACGTATCAATCAATCAAACTAATTCCAAACTCAAATTAAATATGAAACATATCCTATTTTATTCAAAAACAACAATTTTATCATATAATTCATTCTTAATTTCAAGAATTTCATCAATATTTCAAACTTTACAAAACAGGAAGCAATTATCAATTATCTTCAAAATCAGACATTCATATGATAAAATTAAACAACTAACCCATACTTGATTCCTCCAAAATCTTATTACTCTCCTAATTTCTTATGCTCCTTGATCGATGTCGTACTCGGTCAAATAATTAAAATAGATAAATGTAGTACTAGGAAGCTTTCCTAGGTCGTCTCCCAAAGACCACAAATTTCTATCAAAGCTTATCAATTTTTAAATTTAGAACAATAACAAAAAAGGGAGTTTTTCAAAATTAAAATATTAGATGAAACAGAACAAAAGCAGATTATAAAAATACGGATTAAAAACAGATTAAAATGCAATTGATTTTCGGATTCTAATGCAGTATCACATATCCTAGATTACGAAATTAATTCGAAATTAACCAACTAAGCGAAGATAAATCCCAAATTATATTCTAATCCAAAATTAATCAACTAAGCGAAGATTAATCTCAAATTAGCTTTAACCCTTGTTCCAATATGAAATTAACCAACTAAGCGAAGATTAATCCCAAATTTTCCTTAACCCTTATTCCAACATGAAATTAACCAACTAAGTGAATACTAACCCTAAATTATCCTTATACAATTAAGCATTGCATACATCACATAATCTCATATCTAACACAGAATTAAGCAAATTGTGATATAAGTTTCGGTTTATTAAGCATAAACATATTATAATTCAATACTGAGATTAGAAGATGAAGAGTTAAGAGAACAAACAAAATGAAATTGAAGAACAAAACCTCAAAGATATACTTGCATTCTTCTCAGAAAATCAATACAAAGATTTAGTTATCCATGGAAAGTTCAAAACACAATAAAAGAAACATAATTAAAATGGAAACAAGAATTTAAAAATAATGACAGAAGAGTAAACAAACTTGAATATAAATTGTAGAAGATGAAAGGCGGTTGTGTGGTGGCTGCGAAGTCCTTGTGTGTTGTCTATCTGGCTGCCTCTCCTTTATATGGATAACCCTAACCCTAATCTTAATCTAGGTTTGGGTTCAACTAGCCCACAAAACACATAAAAAATAAAAAACAAAAAAACTGATTCTAATGGACAGTTGGCATGGCATCTGACCCAATCTTCCAAGCTCAAAATTGCTTTAAATTGTATAGAATAAAATATGACATTTGACCCAATTTTCCAAGCCCAAAATTGCTTTAAATTGTCCTGAAAATAATAATGAGCAAAAATTAGATCAAATAGATCCAAATTAATTAAAATATGAATTATTGGTCCAATGAAGCCCAATCAATGAAAATGCACTAATAATAGACAATTAAACACAATGCACCAATTAAGATAAGTACATAAAGATAAGAAAATGCGGGAAAATAATGGCTCATCAAATTCCCCCACACTTAGCCTTTTGCACTCCTGGGCAAAATCAAGAAGCAAAACAAGGAAATAAATTCAAAAACATTAAAGAAAATTATGCAAAGGACAAAAACAAAAATAAAGACAAACAAAAACTTAAACAGATATACATATTCATCAATGAAACCTGGGAAACGAAAGGAGTAGAAAACATCCAACACACAAAGAGTCAGAGGAACCAGATACTCATGGAAATCATCCAAGCATTTCAAAACCTGGCAAGAGGTCAATCAGGTCAAAAGGTGAATCAAAGTGACAAAACCTCACAAGATGCACTGTATCTCTCATGTGTCTAGGCTACTGTATACTCTCAAAATACTCAAGAAAAGCAAACAACAGATAGACTTGGCAAACCTCTAAACTCAACACCCAACGCACATGCACAAAAAGATCAAAAGATCTTTTCAGGTTGTAATGGGGGTAGGGACAAGGTAGAGGATATCATATGGGATAAGTAGTTGTGAACTAGAGGAACTAGAGGAGCAATGGGGAATAAGTCAAAAATAAGCACAAGATGCATGCCCAAAAACCTCTAATATCAAACCTCCACTACTGCCTTTACCTCAACCACAACTTTCCTTTCTTTTTTTTCTCTCTTTTTTTATTTTTTTTTTATATATATCTTTTTTTTTTAAACTACATGAAATACACTGAAAGGAAAACACGAAAACTATACAGCAGAGATAACCAACTAGCCAGTACATCATCCAATGAAATACAAAATGCACCCCCAAACTTATTCAATAACTTATTCCCAAAACAATTCCAAAGCTCCAAAAATCCCTAAGGTTAAGGTAATCATGGTTTTTCACTTAAGGCTTTTAATGAGCTTCAAAAGAAATAAAGGGAAACATAGGCTCAAAGGGGCTATCAAAGGAATTAATTCAAGGTAGGCTCATTTGGCTAGAAGCTAATTAGAACAAAAATGCCTTAATCATCTCCAAACATGCATGTGAATCAAGAAGTATCAATCAGAGTCAAGCCAAGGCTACTGCGCAAGCAATCAAGAGGCATAACGCTCAAGAAAGAATAGGTAGTGGCTCAATTCCTCACAAAGGGTAAGATTGTCGCCTTCAATTCAACCTCTCAAACATCGTAACCAACTTGACAAGTAGAGAAAAATAGGGATTTCAATCCAAAAAGCATAAAGCAACTCCTATCCCAAGAGTGAAGAAAGTGCCCGAAACCTAAACAAAACCCAGAGATCCAAAAGAAACATGCAAACTGTACACAAAACACGAACCTGAAATACAAAGAAAGCTAAAAATCCTAAACAAAGAACAGTCTCCCCCACACTTAAACTACAAATTGTCCCAATGTATCATAACATCAAGTTAAGCAATCAAATCACCAATTGGACAAGTGCAATAAAAGTAAATAGAAGGAAAAAAGAGAACTCCCTAAGTCATGGTAGAAGGTAAGTGGGATCAATCAGGGATATCTCCTCCATAACTACATCCACAAGAGAAGGATTGCTGAGGAATGGTTTCAGTCGATGGCCATTAACCTTGAAGCTCTTTTCTGTGGATTCACTTTTAATTTCAACTGCACCATAAGGATAAATATTAGTAACAATAAAAGGTCCAATCCACTTTGAACGCAACTTACCACCCATGAGACCCAATCTGGAATTGTACAATAGCACTTGCTGACCAACAAAGAACTCCTTCCTAGCTATGGAGCTATCATGAAATCTCTTAGTTTTCTCTTTGTAGAACATGGAGTTCTCATAAGCTTCCAAACGGATCTCATCCAATTCATTTATCTGTAGCTTCCTCTCCTCTCCAGCTTCATCAAGTGAGAAGTTGCATGATTTCACAACCCAATATGCTTGGGTGCTCTATCTCCATCGGTAGGTGGCATGGTTTACCAAAGACAACCCGATAGGGAGACATCCCTATAGGTGCCTTGTAAGCAGTCCTATGCGCCCAAAGAGCATCCTCCAGTCTGTTGCTCCAATCCTTTCTGTTAGGCTAGACAATCTTCTCTAAAATCCTCTTGATCTCTCTGTTTGAGATTTCAGCTTGCCCATTAGTTTGGGGGTGGTAAGGTGTAGAGACTTTGTGAACAACCCCATACTTCTTGAGCAAGGCCTGCATGGACCTGTTACAGAAATGGGTGCCTTGATCACTAACAATGGCTCTTGGTACTCCAAATCTGCAAAAGATGTTAGATCTAACAAAATCCACAACAACCCGAGCATATTAGTCCTGGTGGCTTTGGCTTCCACCCATTTTGAAACATAATCAACAACAAGGAGAATATAATAAAAACCAAAAGAAACAGGGAAGGGACCCATGAAATCGATACCCCAGACATTAAACACCTCACAAAACAACATGGGTTGTTGGGGCATCTGCTGTCTCCATGTAAGGGACCCTCCTGCTCTCTGACACTGCTCACAAGTGCTGCAAATTCTCAACGAATCCTTAAAGATGGTGGGCCAATAGAAACCACAGTCAAGCACCTTGCGAGTTGTCCTCTAAATGCCAAGATGACCACCGGTTGCAGAAGAATGACAAAATTGCAGGACTGAGTCAATCTCATGGTCTGGAATGCATCTCCTAGTAACCTGATCACTGCACAACTTCCACAAATACGGGTCATCCCAAATATAATACTTAGCATCGCTCTTAAGTTTATCACATTGAGCTCTGGATGCTAAGGGAGGAAAAATAGAAGCTACAAGATAATTAACAATGTTTGCAAACCAAGGTGTTGGAAAAGAAGTAGAAAGTGCAAACAAACCCTCGTCGGGAAAGTCATCCCGGATTGGTGAAGCATCATCAGCAAACCTCTCTATTCTGCTCAAATGGTCTGCAACCAAATTTTGTGCTCCACTCCTATCACGGATCTCCAAATCAAATTCTTGGAGCCAGAGCATCCACCTGATCAATCAAGGCTTTGACTCAGCCTTCTTTAGTAGGTACTTCAAAGCTGCATGGTCAGTGAACACAATAACACGAGAACCAAGCAAATATGATCTAAATTTATCAAGAGAAAACACAATGGCAAGAAGCTCTTTCTCAGTGGTGGTATAGTTTGCTTGGGCAGCATCTAAAGTCCTGGAAGCATAACATATTACTCGAGGTAGCTTATCAACTCTTTGTGCTAGGACAGCCCCCAATGCATAATTAGATGCATCACACATCAACTCAAATGGGACTGTCCAGTCAGGTGCCTGGATGATAGGAGTGGTGGTCAATGCTTCCTTGAGGCAGTCAAACACCTTTTTGCACCTGTCATCAAAATCAAATTCAATATCTTTCTGAAGCAGATTGGATAGTGGAAGGGTCTTCTTACTGAAGTCTCTAATGAACTGTCTGTAGAAACCTGCATGGCCAAGAAAAGATCGAACCTCTCGCACGCAAGAGGGGTAAGGCAATTGTGAAATAACAGAGATTTTTGTAGGATCCACTTCTATTCCCTTACTAGAAATAATATGCCCTAGAACTATACCCTGTTCTACCATGAAATGACATTTTTCAAAATTCAGAACAAGATTAGTTTCAATGCATCTATTAAGCACTCTATCCAAATTATCTAAGCATGCATCAAACGAGGATCCATACATAGTGAAATCATCCATAAACACCTCTATACAATTTTCAAGGAAATCTGAAAAGATAATAAGCATACATCGCTGGAAGGTACCAGGGGCATTGCATAGGCCAAAAGGCATTCTCCTATAGGCAAAAGTGCCAAAGGGGCAGGTGAATGTGGTTTTCTCCTGATCCTCAGAGCAATATGGATATGAAAATAATCGGAGAAACCATCCAAAAAGCAGTAATGAGATTTACCTGCTAGACGCTCAAGCATCTGGTCAATGAAAGGCAGTGGAAAATGATCCTTCCATGTTGCCTGATTGAGCCTTCGGTAGTCGATACAGACCCTCCAACTGTTTTGTTTTCTGATGGGAATGAGCTCATTCCTCTCATTCTTCACAACAGTGAGGTCTGTCTTCTTGGGGACCACCTGAAATGGACTCACCCACTGACTATCTGATATAGGATAGATGATCCCAGCCTAAAGAAGCTTGGTCACCTCCTTCTTCACAACATCCAAAATCACGGGGTTGAGTCGTCTTTGTGGCTGTCTCACTGGTTTGGCTCCATCCTCCAATAATATCCTATGCATGCATGTGGATGGGCTGATACTAGGAATGTCCGCCAGGGTCCAGCCGATGGCTTTCTTATGCCTTTTCAGAACATGCAACAACTTCTCCTCTTGAACAACATCAAGGGAGGTGGAAATGATCACTGGAAACTTCTCATCATCCTCCAAATAAGCGTACTTGAGGTTTTCTGGTAAAGTCTTTAGTTCTGGAGTGGGTGCTGGCTGAACAGAAGGAACCAGAGAGGGAAGAAGAATGGGTTCCACAACCTGTACCTCAACCTGCAAGTCAGATTCATGTATACTTCCTGCAACATGATTAGTGCATTCTGACTCTAAAGAACTTATATCCATAGGAGGTACAACACCCAAAACATCAGACATATGATCAGATTTAAATTCAGAATATAACTCAGGATTAGAATGAAGATCAATGTCAATATCAAAATCAGATTCGGATTCGGTGCATGCAAAAGAAGTATACAGATCAGAAAGAAAACAATGTTTCCTAGCATGTAAGGAATGAAAATCAGAAACATACTCATCAATAACATCATCAATGATCTCAACACGAAAAACAGAATGGCACTCAGATGGATGTTTCATGGCATCTAGAATATTGAAATGGACAATAATATCACCAAATTCCATGGACAATGTACCATCATACACATCAATCTTGGTTTGGGCTGTTTTCAAAAATGGTCTGCCTAAAATGATTGGGACAGATCCATGGGAGAATCCCTCCTCCATATCAAGCACATAGAAATCAGCAGGAAAAATGAGTTCACCAACCCGAACTAAGACATCATCAATGAAACTTGTAGGGTGGGCTATACTCCTATTTGCCAGTTGTATCACCACACCCGTAGGTTGCAGATGTCCAAGAGATAAATAATTAAAAATGGACAAAGGCATAACATTAATTGAAGCACCCAAATCAAGCATGGCATTCTCAAATTTATTATTGGCAACAATACAAGGTATGCAGAATGTACCTGGGTCCTTACATTTCTCAAGAATGTAAGGAACAGATTTACCTATCAAAGCAGACACATTTCTGCCCATGCTGATTGTCTCACTGCCCTTCATCTTCCTCTTGTGGGTGCACAGCTCCTTCAGGAATTTAGCATATTTGGAAATTTGCTTGATGGCATCAAGCAGAGGTATGTTCACCTCAACTTTCCTGAAGATCTCTAGAATCTCTTTATCAACCTCTTCCATCTTTTTGCTTGGAATTGCTTTGGGAGGGAATGGAAGAGGGATATGAGGTTGTTGCAGGTCAGAACTGGGGCTGGAAGAAGGTCCATCTATATGCAATTTTCGGCTACCAACTGGTTGCTCAGGTGCAGGAACTAAGGCAGCTACAGATGAGGGTGGAGGTGTTGCAGTGGGTATGTCAATCTGTTTCCCTGACCTCAATATGATGGCACTCACATTCTTAGGATTAACCACAGTCTGTGCAGGGAGCATGTCTGAATTTTGATTTTGCAATTGATTCACAGCAGTAACTAGTTGACCAATCTGGTTGGTTAAACTCTGAATGGAGGCATCATTTTTCTGTTGGTACTGTATGTTCATCTTAACCATTTGTTTGACCAATTCCTCTAATGAAGGTGAAGAAGGTTGAGGAGCTGGTGCTTCATTTTGCTGCCTCTGATATTGTTGTTGCATTGGTGGATGCATATAAGGTCTGCTTGGACCAGCAGAATTCTGAAATGGTGGTGGTGGCAAAGGATTCTGCTGCTGTTGGTGCTGCTGATTGGACCATCTCAGATTTGGGTGATTCCTCCACCCTGGATTGTATCTATTGCTTGAGAGGTCAGAATTATGTTGTTGGTTCGGAGCCCTATTATTGAAATTTTTTTTCTGCATAAGCTTGTGGAGCTCCAGAACCTGTAAACTCATGCAATAATTGGCAGCAATCAGTGGGATGCTCAATTGAAGTACAAATGCCACAAACCCTTGCAAGTGGTGCAGGTCTCTGATTTGCAGCAAGTTGGGAGACTAGGGTGGTGAGGGCATCAATCTTACTTTCTAGCTTCTTCTCCACTAAATCTGATGAACCCACATCATGTACACCTCTAAGGACTGTGGCATCACTCCTCATGTTAAATTGCTGGGAATTGGATGTCATCTTCTCAATTAAATCTCTAGCAGCAACAGGTGTCATGTCTCCTAAAGCTCCTCCACTAGCTACATCTATCATACTCCTATCCATTGTGTTCATCCCCTCATAAAAGTACTGCAGCAGTAGATGTTCTGATATTTGGTGGTGAGGGCAACTTGCACAAAGTCTCTTGAACCTCTCCCAATACTCGTATAAGCTCTCTCCCATCTGTTGCCTGATACCTGATATATCCTTCCTGATGGCAGTGGTCCTGGAAGCAGGGAAAAATTTCTCAAGAAAGACTCTCTTCAGATCATCCCAGCTCGTTATGGAACCAGGAGCTAAGTAGTACAACCAGTCTTTGGCAAGATCCTCCAAAGAGAAAGGAAAAGCCTTCAGGTATATGTGATCTTCAGGAACATTTTGTGGCTTCATGGTGGAGCAGACTATATGGAACTCCTTGAGATGCTTATGTGGATCCTCACCTGCATGACCATGAAACTTGGGCAGCAAATGGATTAGTCCAGTTTTAAGCACAAATGGTACATCCTCTTCAGGGTATTGGATGTTGAACATTCAAGGACTTGATGTTGCACTTGATGGACATGAAGATTGTTGATTTTGATGATGATTCAAGAACACAAATACTTAGATTGTTGAAGACTTGTTTAGTATTGTAATAAATCTGTTTTAATTAGATTGAGTCTGTAATATTAGAGTTTGAGATAGTCGGTACATAGTCTGCACCTTAGAAGCTTCAAAAAGCTCAAATTTATCAACCAGGCTCGGCTTTAATCGATTAAATAGGGAAATAATCGATTAAAATAGTGAGAAAAATCATTTTCTGTATCTGCTCACTGGTTTAATCGATTAACACACCTGTTAATCGATTAACAGGCCGGTTAATCGATTAACAACCCTTTTAATCGATTAAAACAGAGAGTTTTGGGGTTCTGTTGATTTTGGCTCTGTAATAATCGATTAACACTTCATTTAATCGATTATTTCAGTCAGATTTTGATTTTCAACTTCAAATCAACCCTATTTTCGAAAACCCTATTTCCAAGAACCCTAATTCCGAAATTCCCAATTCCCAAACCCTAATTTCTCTACTTAAGCTTCTCTATGGCACTTAGAAAATAAGAACAACCTTTTTCATACAAAAGTTAAGTGCTGTGAGTGCCAGAGAACTGTTTGTTGCAAGAAAAAGGGGCTTTTGGAACCTGGTGTGGGCTAGAAGCGATAAGAATCACTAAGTGGAGTTCTTAGTGGATTGTGTACTGTGCCGTCTCTAGGGAAAGTTGTTCTTCATCTCTTGTGGATTTCAAGAGAGGGGTTTTCTTTACTTTATCTTTTCCATTGTAATCTGTTTGTAACAATTGTGATTATAGTGACAGCGTTAATCCTCTGTTTGAGTGATTAGCAACTGGACGTAGGGTCTTTTGATCTGAACCAGTATAAATCTCCTGTGTAAGATTCTCTTATCTTCTCTATTTACATTTACACAGTTTTTAATCGGTAAAATTTGGGGAAAATTTTGAAAACCTAATTTTTGTTAAGAGACCAATTCACCCCCCCTCTTGGTTTTTGTCCGACCATGCGAACATTCCGCTGCGTGATTCTAACATTGGATACATAAATTTGCATAAGTGAAATCAGGTGCAACCATCTCCCTGAGAGTCCTCTCACGAGGTCCAATAGGTTGATCACCCATGTTATTAGTTTGGAAATTATCAGAAGAAGGTATATTAGGTGCAGTACTCTCACTATGACTATCTAATGGTTCAGACTCAAGAGATGAATTCCTAGAATGTCTAACTAATCTATGAAAGGTTCTGTCTATCTCGGGATCAAAAGGTTGTAAAAGGTCAGGATTGCTCCTAGTCATGCACTATATTCAACAATTCATGTATTTCCCAAGAGTTAAAAAAAAATTCTAAAAAGAAATCAATTATTTACTAGCATGACAATGGTAGACCGTGAATAAGTACATCAGGTAGGTTCCTAGGAAAGAAAGGCGGGTCACTAATGGACACACTTAAGTACCAAGTATTTCCTAGCCAGAACCCTCCTAGACATGCACTCTCACACTACCAAGCTATATGCAGAGTTTCCTATGAGAATGAAAATTATAAATTTTTTTAAATAAAGCTAGAAAACAAATTAGAGATGAAATTGTTTTTTTTTTGAATTATTATTTATATTTATTTTTTTATTTTTTTTAACCCAAAAGAGTTTTAGAACAACAATGGGCTATCAAAATAGTATTAAGAGAAGTAAGAATGTTAAATTAAATAGAAAATCAAATAAAATATTCAATTAACCGACAATCAAATAAAATATCCAAATAACAAGCAAATCAAATAAAATATTAAAAACTAGCAATCAAATAAAATATTCAAATAATTGAAAATCAAATAAAATATTTAAATAACTAAAAATCAAATAAAATATTTAAATAACTCGAAAATCAAATAAAATATTTAAATAACTGAAAATCAAATAAAATATTAAAAACTAGCAATTAAATAAAATATCCAAATAACAAGTAAACCAAATAAAATATTAAATAACCGACAATCAAATAAAATATTCAAATAAAAAAACGAAAACAAAAAATAAAAATTGAAAACCTAGACAAAAATCTTGGTCCCCGACAGCAGCGCCAAATTTGATCGATGTCGTACTTCGGTCAAATAATTAAAACAGATAAATGTAGTACTAGGAAGCTTTCCTAAGTCGTCTCCAAAAGACCACAAATTTCTATCAAAGCTTATCAATTTTTAAATTTAGAACAGTAACAAAAAAGGGAGTTTTTCAAAATTAAAATATTAGATGAAACAGAACAAAAGCAGATTATAAAAATGCGGATTAAAAACAGATTAAAATGCAATTGATTTTTCGGATTCTAATGCAGTGTCACTTATCCTAGATTACGAAATTAATTCAAAATTAACCAACTAAGCGAAGGTAAATCCCAAATTATATTCTAATCCAAAATTAATCAACTAAGCAAAGATTAATCTCAAATTAGTTTTAACCCTTGTTCCAATATGAAATTAACCAACTAAGCGAAGATTAATCCAAAATTTTCCTTAACCCTTATTCCAACATGAAATTAACCAACTAAGCGAATATTAACCCCAAATTATCCTTATACAATTAAGCATTGCATACATCACATAATCTCATATCTAACACAGAATTAAGCAAATTGTGATATAAGTTTCGGTTTATTAAGCATAAACAGATTATAATTCAATACTGAGATTAGAAGATGAAGAGTTAAGAGAACAAACAAAATGAAATTAAAGAACAAAACCTCAAAGATCTACTTGCATTTTTCTCAGAAAATCAATACAAAGATTTAGTTATCCATGGAAAGTTCAAAACACATTAGAAGAAACATAATTAAAATGGAAACAAGAATTTAAAAATAATGACAGAAGAGTAAACAAACTTGAATATAAATTGCAGAAGATGAAAGGCGGTTGTGTGGTGGCTGCGAAGTCCTTGTGTGTTGTCTATCTGGATGCCTCTCCTTTATATGGATAACCCTAACCCTAATCTTAATCTAGGTTTGGGTTCAACTAGCCCACAAAACACATAAAAAATAAAAAACAAAAAAACTGATTCTAATGGACAGTTGACATGGCATCTGACCCAATCTTCCAAGCCCAAAATTGCTTTAAATTGTATAGAATAAAATATGACATTTGACCCAATTTTCCAAGCCCAAAATTGCTTTAAACTGTCTTGAAAATAAAAATAAGCAAAAATTAGATCAAATAGATCCAAATTAATTAAAATCTAAATTATTGGCCCAATGAAGCCCAATCATTGAAAATGCACTAATAATAGACAATTAAACACAATGCACCAATTAAGATAAGTACATAAAGATAAGAAAATGCGGGAAAATAATGGCTCATCAGTCCTCCTTTCCTCCTTTCTCTCGAATTCTTCTTCCCAAAATTTTGGTGCCACTGTTTATTCTTCAAGTTGGTCGTGAATTGTGTTGGTGTATGTTTCCAATTTCCTCCTATTTATAAACTTACTCACCGACTTAATTCCTTCTAGGATTTTCTTCACTGCCTTAATTCTCCACCGCCTTAATTCAATTTGATTCTTCACCGACTTAATTCAAATGTATTTAGGCCACCACCGACCTTCTGTTTCTCTCTTTTTGTTTTCATTTTTTCATTTTTTTAACTAAGTTTATTATTAATATTTTTCACTTATAGTAATAAATTCCTAAATATTTATTTATGCATTTATCCTTAATTTAATTTAATTATTATGAATTATTAAGAAATTATTATATTAACCTTGGATTTTTATTTTATAATTTTTCCTAAGATAAAATTACTACAATCAAATTTTATAATAATTCTACATAATACTCAGTACATATTTATTACAATAACCATATAATAACTTACAAATTTTTTTTATATAATTGGTTGCAAATCTAGGATGTTACATTGTGATGTCCCTAAGAAAGTTGTCTTCATCTTTTGTGGCTTTAAAGGAGATATTCATCTCTTGTGTGATTCAAAGAGGTGTTTTCTAATATTTACTATTTGTAATCTGTTTAAAACATTATTTTAGTGACTACTTTAATCCTCTTTTAGAGTGATTAACAATTGAATGTAGGGTCTTTTGATCCGAATCAGTGTAAAATACTTGTGTAATCTTCTTCTCTTATCTCTTTACTTTTCAAGTGCTCTATTATATTGGTAAAATGTTGCAAACAATTTTTAAAGAGATAATTTTTATAAGAAACAAATTCATCCCTTCTTGGTTTTTGTCTTAACGTGACATTCAGCTATATCCAGATATCCTATATATATATATACCTATATATATATATATATATATATATATATATATATATATATAATGCACTTTTAATTTTACGAATATTATTTAAATTTTTATTTATTAATTAATATATTTTCATTAGATAAATTAAAAAATTACTATATTTATATATAAAATAATCAATTATAACACATAATTTAAATTTAATTTGTGAATATATATAATTGAAATTAAAATATTATAATATAATTATATATTATAATAATATAATAAAAATATATAATGCTTTAAATTATAATTTATTTTATTTTATTTTAATTATAATATATAAATATCTTTTAAAAGATATTAGCCAATCACTTTAATTCATCTTACTTTGAACTAGATAAGTAAAAATATATTAGAATAACTAAAATTATCAACATGATTTAGTTGGTTAATGAATGAATCCGTAAAACTCAACCCATTTTGCCTTCTCACTAATTATGCAATCACACTAAAAAAAGGTGCACACTAAAAAAAATATTAGCTAGAAGTCATCTGAGTATACTGTGATAAAAACAACACTTATATATTTTATAATTGATATCGTTATTTTTATAAATTTAATCTCATAATATATAATATATAATGTATATAATAAAATGTAAATTTTATGCATAAAAATTTAAATTTAATTAAAAAAACACAATTGGAATATAATTTTGTTCTAATAAAAAAATACAAAAAGGAAAAGCGGTGTGATCAGTAACTCTGAGAACTACGTATAACAATTGTAATTACTAATATCCTTGCTAGGCCCAATAATAATGCTCCCATCAGGCTTTGATGGATGTTGATGTCTAGGAATTGAATGCTACTATTATAGTATCTTGCGGTAGAATTGAACAAGTTCTATTCATCCTTTAGTTTTGGAAGATATGAAATTTATAAAGACGTTGTTATTGGTAACTCTATTAACCACGTATCATTAATATGTGCTTTAAAGCATATATACATTGGTAGCTTGCTTTTATGATTGTTTAGGCCTGAAAGACATTCTTTTATATTTAAATTTAATATTTACTGAATTTTTAGTTTAATATAATTGAAACAAAAATGATTTTTATTTATTTTATACTTTAATTTCAATATTTAATAATATTTATATTATTATAAAAATAATACTTCAAATTTACATAATTTTTAAAAAATATGAAAATTAATTCATTAATTTTTAAATATAAAAACTAAAATTAAATTCATAAAAAAAATACGACAAAAACACATTTAACGCGTTAATTTTAATTTGTAAGTATTAACTGAAGAATCCAATAAATTTTGAAAAATAATGGATGAATAATTAATCATCTATAAAATAAATGAATAAATTTAATTCAATTTAATTTGATTTATTTTTTTATAATAAATAAATAGATTATTTATTGTTTTGAAACATAATTCACAGATATACCTCTTTTAAGCAAAAACATGATAATTTAGTACTTCTTTAAGATAGTTCTGTTGTCCCTAGGATTAATTATGTATTTTGCTCCAAATTATTTGTAAACTTCTTTAAATAAGATTTGTAATGTTTTCATTTTCTATATACTTTTAGTTCTAAAGATTATATAACAATTATGTTGTGAACCAAGTGATTTATCATGTCATCATGATTGTTTCATAAATTTTTTTATGAATTTCATTTTTAATCCTTTTCTTTTCAGAATTGTAGATGACCAAAATTGCTAAAAAATTTGAATGTGCAAACAAGTTAAAGATAAAATAATAACAATAATAATTAACCCAGAAACAAATCTCAATAATAGAGAAAAAGTTAAGAATTTTCAATTTACTTTTTTTTTTTAAGAAAAAAAAAAAGTACCCCTTGCTAGAAGCTGATCCCTTGACGGCTTGTTGAGATGAGCAACATAGTAACCGTCTTCAGGTAGTCAGTCAATCAATGTCCCAAATTGAAACTGAACTGAGACGTAGATTCCCTATTTCCATAAACCCCTATTTTATGTTCTTTTCCCCCTCTTCCTCTCAAGGGTTTCTGCAACTGCAACAACAAGCTTCCGCGATGGAGGAAGACGGTATCGTTTCGAAGGCAGTGGCGTTGATCGCTTGCATAGCAATGGCCCTGTTCTACGTCGCCATCCTCTACGCTCCCACCGTCCTCCTCCGTCTACCACCTCCTTCTTCTTTCCAAACCTACATGGTTCGACGCTTCCTGTGCGCCGTCGTTTCGTCCATCCTCTCCCTCTTCCTCTCCGCATTTATCCTCCCCGTATGCACGTTATGTTTAATTACTCATTTGGTTTTATGGTTACATTCCTGTAAATCATTCTCTTTTGTGATTAAAACTGTTCTCCTTTAGTTCTTCACGTATAATTTTTAATTCCCGTTTAAGTAGTCTTTATAGATATCACTGTAGTTCTTTTTAGTCCGTAAGGTGATGGCTGAATGAGAGAGATACAAAAACATACATGAAGGGACTAAGAAATATGCTTTTAAGCATAGATACTATTTTTATTTTATTTATGTAACTATTATAAATAAGTAAGTAATTAAATATTATTATTATTACTATTATTAAAATGCTCAGGTGTATTTAGCAACTGGAGAGTTTAACAAGGGATTTGTCTTACATTTAATAGTGTTGTAAAGATAGGATCCATTGAAGGAAAATAATCTTTGGAACAAAAAATTACATGCATCTGTTTAGATACATTTGGTGTTTTCCACTTATCATTCCAGTTTCACTTTTATAGATTTGATATTTTTGACGCAATTTTTTATTGTGGGGATTCACAAGGTGAAATTTCAGTTTTAGTTAAAGAGTACCAAAATACGTTTAATTTTTGTCGTACATTATTACGAAATTGGTGAGGAATTTGGAGAAATTAGCTTAGATGGTCACAATCTTGAAGTTTACACTTTTGATCATTTATGGATTTATTTTACTATGTGTGCAGGTGCAGACTAAGGAACTGCGTCACATTGTTGGGGTATTTGGCATCCGGAAGGACCATATTGTGAGTAACGTGTATAAAATTCACTGGTTTAATTGAGGGATGAAAGAGCATTTTCTCTTGTGTGGTGATGTCAAGTTGTATTTCTTGCCACCTTCTGCAGATTGGGATAAAAGGTCACTCATTGCTGAATTTTCTGTGTGAAACAGTGGCAGGCTGTGGTCCTTCCACTTTGCTTGACCTCCCTAATGTATGCTGGGTCTATCTTCCTCAAGTGTGTTCTGTTACTGGCTTCTTGGAGGCAACACACAAGTTCTGCTGGTGCCCTTTCCTTTGATTCCTGCAAATGTGCCTTACAGCAGTTTCTTGACTGGTTATCTGCGATGTCATCAAATATTTTGGTGTGGCGAAACTATGTTGTGGTTAGTACCATTTTCCTATTGTGTGTGTTGAGCCTTATGCTTCCAACAAGCCACTGAGCTATCTTATTTTTCTCTTGTGCTTATAATGCAAACTGAAAGCACAGAAGCAATTAATTTTGTTCGGTAACTTGTGAATACAGCTTAGGTGATGTGAGTTTTAGAGGTTCAGTTTCATATATCGCATGCACTATGTGAATGATTTGTTATGGTATACTGAACAGGCACCCCTTACTGAGGAGTTGGTGTTTAGGGCATGCATGATACCTTTACTTCTGTGTGGAGGATTTAAAACATACAGTGTTACTCTTATTTGCCCTATTTTCTTCAGCTTGGGTAAGTACTTAGATGTCAATTCTAAAAGATGATTCAGATTTCTAAGGCTATAGAGTAGAATTTTCTATTCTTACAAGTATATGAGTATCTTTTGTCATTTAATATTCAAAGATGTTTTAAGAGAATACATGAGTCATCCATAGTAGTACAACCAAGGATGTCATACTCTTCAGTTAACTCTTAACTCTTATGAGTTTATGATCTTTGGTAGATGAAATGACTTAACTTCCTCTTTTCCATGTAAACTCTGGTAAACTCCTTAAACTTGTGTAAACTCACATAAACTCTCTGGTAAAAAATCAGTTAACGAGTTTGAAATCAATGTAATTTTTACCCTACATTGATCCTACAGTGACAATTTTGTTTAGGATTGACTCAAGCTATTTGAAGAAATTAGCTTCTTTTTTGAATGTTTTCATTGTAAAAACTTATGTTTTTATGAATTTATATATGATTAGATCATTTATGTAAATTTGATCTTATTGAACGCTAATGTACTATCATACTTTATAATGTAGCTTGCAACTTTTCTTTACTATGAAGTTGAAATGTTGAATTATGATGTCAAAAGTATTATGTTGTGCATATAGGCCACTAATAGATTTTTTAAATATTATTTTTTATATTATGTAAGCTCTAATAAGTTTGAGTCGAATCTACGAGTTAAGTCTACGAAATTTCATGAGTTTATGTAGACTTTCGAGTTTAACAATCTTGAGTATAACGATGGCATTGTGTCGCAAGACCTTATAATTGAGAATTATTTTTAATCAATGGTGTCATTGTCTTTGTTGTTGTTGTTTGTTGTTTGGAAGACTTTTGTTGAATATAGGGTTAATTTCCCTTATGTATTTACCACACATAGGGCAGTGTATTTATAATAAAGAAAGGTACTCCTCAAAAGAGTAACAGAATACAAATAGGGTAAATAAAAAGATATTATTTGATATTGTGATTAACAATATCTAACAATATCTCAACAATATCAAACAATATCAACTAATATCTAATCATATCTAACACTCCCCCTCAAGCTGGAGCATACAAATCGTATGTGCCTAGCTTGGTACAAAGATAATCCATCCTAGGTCCCCGTAAAGACTTAGTGAAAATATCTCGCTAATTGATCACATGAGTTAACGAACTCGGTCTTGATGTCTCCGGACATAATCTTTTCCCGAATAAAATGGCGAGTCAATCTCAATGTGTTTAGTCCTCTCATGAAAGACAGGATTAGAGCTTATATGGAGAGCGGCTGATTGTCACACACTAGTGTCATTTGAGTGACATCTCCAAATTGTAGCTCTTTAAGCAATTGCTTGAGCCAAATAAGTTCACAGGTAGCCGAGGCCATAGCTCTATACTCGCTTCGCACTGGATCTTGCCACAACACTTTGTTTCTTACTTTTCCATGAGATCAAGTTACCACCAATGGAAACACAATACCCGAGATGTAGATCTTCTATCGGAGGAGATCCCGCCCAATCGGCATCCGAATAGCGAGACAACTCTTGTATGATTATGGGAGTCATACACCAAACCTTTTTCAGGAGACTTTTTGATGTACTTCAATATACGGATGACCGCATTCCAATGATCTTGACAAGGAGAATTGAGGAATTGACTCACCACACCGACTACAAAGGAAATGTCGGGGCGAGTAACCGTAAGATAATTTAATTTTCCAACTAATCTTCTATACTCGTTCGGGATCCGACATTGGCTCCCCCGATTTGGCAAGAGTTTGGTATTAGGATCCATGGGTGTGTCAACGGGCTTTGAATTCATCAACCCAGTTTCCTCCAAAATATCCAATGCATACTTTCTTTGAGATATAACAATGCCATCGGTAGATTGTGCTACCTCAATACCCAAGAAATATCCGAGTTTGCCAAGATCTTTGGTTTGAAAATGGTGGCAAAGGTGTTGTTTCATCCGAGAGATGCCATGATGGTCACTACACTGTAAGAACAATGTCATCGACATACACTATCAAATAGATACATCCAGAGATTCGAGTGACTGGTAAAAGACTGAGTGGTCCGCCTCACTTCTAGTCATGCCAAATTGTTGAACAACGCTGCTAAATTTTCCAAACCAGGCCCTAGGAGACTGTTTTAGGCCATATAAAGATTTGCGAAGACGACATACTAATCCAGAAGACTTCCCCTGAGCAACAAATCCGGGAGGTTGCTCCATATAAATCTCTTCTTGCAAATTGCCATTCAAGAAAACATTTTTGACATCCAGTTGATAAAGAGGCCATTGTTGAATAGCAACCATGGCAATGAATAAACGAACGAAGCCATCTTTGCCACTCGGAGAGAAAGTATCACCATAATCCAACCCAAAAATTTGGGTATAGCCTTTGGCTACAAGGCGAGCTTTGAGGCGATCAATAGTACCATCAGGACCAACCTTGATAGCGAAGACCCACCGCAACCAACAACAGATTTTCCGAGATGGTAATGGGACAAGCGTCCGGGTTCCACTAGTCTCGAAGAGCACCGAGTTCATCTAGCATGGCCTGACGCCAACCAGGGTGGGCTAAGGCTTCGAGAGAGCAGTTTAGGAATAGACACAGAAGAAATAGACGAGAGACAGGTATAAAATGGTGAAGGAATTCGATGATAACTTAAAGCGAGTATAATGTGGAGAAGGATTACGAGTAGAACGCGTACCTTTACGAAGGGCAATAGGAAGGTCGGACTACGTGGACCGAACCGGAGGAGGCAGAGTATTTGGCACTGGGAGTGAGTCATGTGGCGTCTCGTTGTGGGCGAGGTCTGCGACTATAAACCCGAAGGGGTGGTGGAGGAGGAGGGGCTAATGGTGGATGGTCCTCAACATAAGGATCAATGAGAACGGGAATGGGAACTGTAGCGAGATGGAGACTCAGCAGGTAGGGAAGGGTTCTTAAAGTAAAAGGAACACTCATTGAAGGTGACATCTAGCAGACACAAAATAGCGATTAATAGAAGGAGAAAAACACTTGTATCCTTTTTGGGATCGAGTAAATCCTAAGAAAACACATTTGTGTGATCGAGGAGATAACTTATCATGACCAGGATCAAAATTGTGGACAAAACAGGTAGACCCAAAAACCTTCGAGAGGTAAAGGATGGAGAGTGTCATGAGGAAATAAAATAGAATGAGGAATTTTGTTATCTAAAACCGAAGAGGGCATACGATTAATAAGATAACGAACAGTAAGAACGAAGCATCACCCCAAAAATGTTGAGGAACCTCACCATGAATTAAAAGAGTACGGGTTGTTTCAATAAGGTGTCTATTCTTGCGCTCAACCACCCCATTTTGTTGAGGGGTATAAGCACAGGAAGTTTGATGAAGAATGCCATGAGAAGCCATAAATTGTTTAAACGAGTTTGAAAGATATTCACGGCCATTATCACTTCGAAAAGTTTGAATAGAGACACCAAATTGATTTTTAATTTTATGATAAAAGTTTTGGAATATAGAAAACAACTCGGAACGATTTTTCATTAAAAATAACCAAGTACAACGAGAGAAATCATCAATAAAAGTAACAAAATATTGAAAACCTAAATTAGACTTAACACGACCGGGTCCCCAAATGTCGAGTGAACTAAGGAAAAGGGGGATGAAGCACGCCGGGAAACACTACGAGAAAAGGAAGTACGACTATGTTTGCCTAACCGACAGGACTCACACACCAAATTGGACAACTCGGGATAAGCCGGGAACAAGTTGCTCGTAATTTGCGCAGACCGGGGTGACCAAGCCGAGCATGAAGGAGAGAAGGAGACTCCATAACCGTGCCAACATGTGGAGAAGGTTGAAGATAATAAAGTCCATGTGACTCACATCCAGGTGCCAATCACTCTTTGCGAGCTCCGGTCCTGTAGGGAAACAAAAGTTTTGGTAAAAGAGATAACACAATCAAGAGATCGAGTTAGACTGGCTAATGGATAATAAGTTAAAGGGGGACCCGGTACATACAAAACATTATCAATGGACAACGAGGGAAAAAGAGTAACCATTCCAACACCATGAGCTAAAGTTGTAGACCCATTAGCCATTGTAATAGAGGATAAATTATGAGAAGAAGTGAAAGAGGAAAATAAGGATTTGTTACCGGTGATGTGATCGGTGGCGCCCGAGTCAAGAACCCAAGGGCCAATAGAAGAAGAGTGAGTCGGACCAAGCAAAAGATGTACTCGTGTGGGCAACGAAGTAGTGGAACTGGAGGGCTTTCGATCCTCATACCATTGAAGAAAATCATTGAAGATAGCAGATTTGTCCGAAGGTACAGACGAAGGAGGATCCACAAGCAGAGGATTGTGCGGAAGAATCGATCCGAGCAACTGCAGCAGATCGACGAAGATAACCATGTAAAGCATAACATTTGTCAATTTTGTGGCCTAGTTTGCCACAATGGTCACACTTGACACGCCCTTTGCCCGGCTTGTGAGAGCGATTACGATCATCACGGTGAGAGGCCAAGGCGGATGAATCATTAGAAACTACAGGGGGAATATTGAGAGGTTTACATGGCACCCGCAAAAGGGAGGAACTGGTAGCGGTAAAGCTGGGTGTAACAGGGGAACCCAAAATCTGGTCACGAATAGGGGCATATTTATCAGGCAAGTCCGTGTAACATCAAAACCATGAAAAACTTTGATCGTTGCTCTAATTCTTGGGCAGGAGTCGAGGCAGGGGTAATAACTCATTAAATTCATGGAGAAGAGCATGGATCTTACCCACATAATCCGCCACAGGATCCTTATCTCGAGGAGCAATAACATCAAGAAGATTGTAACAAACACCATAAAGACGTTGAGTGTCATTGGTGTATAATAATTTGGCTTGTTCCCAAACGTCATAACATGTGCCATACGATCGAAAAATTTGTTTTAAAGAAGATTGGATGGTATTCTTGAGAACCATACATATATGAGCATCAACTTTCTTCCAACGGACACGATCATTGGAAGGAACATCATCTACCTTGGTAGTAAGATGATCAACATACCCCCGACTCTCAAGCCAAAGTCTAATATCGGATGCCCAAGTTGCATAATTCGTACCATCTAATTTATCAATGGGTAAATTCACATTGACATAATTAGTAAAAACAGATTGCTCGGACTCCACCGGAGCCGACGGAGGTAACTTCGAATTGGAAGTGGCGCGGAAGATGCCATGGAGGAAGAGAGAGAAAACCCTAAAACACCAAAGAGGTCCGATTGGAGCGAGCGAGGACAGATCCGGAGAGAGGAGAAGGAGGCGACGCCGGCGCAAAGATCGGCAGCCCGAACGGCGGCGAGACGCGCGCCACGCGCGGCGGAACGGGAGAAGGTGGCGCGGCTTCGGGAGGCGCGTGAGGGAGCGTGGCCGCTCCGATGACCACGAAACTTCCACGGTGGAGGTCGCACGGAGGAGGCGAGCAAAACCCCGTGCTTCGGCGGTCCGAACCGCTACTCGGCGACGGCGGCGGACGGCGGTGGCGACATGGCGGCGATGGAGGCGGCGACAGCTGCAGGTTCAGTGGCAGAGCCGAAAAAAATCCCAAGAGACCTTAAGCTCTTGATACCATGTTGAATATAGGGTTAATTTCCCTTATGTATTTACCACACATAAGGCGAGTGTATTTATAATAAAGAAAGGTACTCCTCAAAAGAGTAACGAGAATACAAATAGGGTAAATAAAAAGATATTATTTGATATTGTGATTAACAATATCTAACAATATCTCAACAATATCAACTAATATCTAATCATATCTAACAACTTTCAAAGGGACACACTAAATTCATTTTATGGTTGTAAGCTGAAGAAGCATGTGTGTATGTGTGTATATGCACTTATGGGTATGCATATTCATTCATACAAGAGATTGCGGTGTACCTTTTTTAGCACATCTCGATTCATTAGACAATTTTTTAACTCTCTCTTTTAATTAGAATATATATTGCAAAATAACTTGCTGCCATTATATTTTAAACAAGATACATGAATAAATATTAACTACGAATTGTAAAAGGGTACATGTAGCCTAAGAAAAAGGAAATATAGTGGATAAAACACTGTTCAGTATTCAGATTGTGTCCCATGCACAACCTCTTTCAACAGTATTGGCCAAAGATGTAAGCACAAAAATAGTTTTGGTTTACACTTTAGTGAAAATGTGGGAAATAAAATAGTATTTTAGGAAAGAATAAATTAGAAAATTTGTAATCTGTACAGATTTGAACAATTAGGAACAATCCCATAAATCAAGGGATCCTAGAATAAAATAGAGTTATTATATTTCCTAAAATAGCTTAAGTCTCATGTAAATATTTTGTATGATCTCTTTGTATTAAAATAATAAAATAAGATTTTATTTAATCTAATTTTTCAGATGGTAACAGAGCCAAAACCTAACATCTTTCCGGTTATTGTCTTGAGCCAAAAGTTGTCCTTTCGTTGTAGGTCAAAAGTACCCTTTGCCTGGTCTAGTAGGCTTCGTTGGAGGGGGCGTGTTGAAAGTCCTACATCGCCTATCTCATGTCATTTGATATGGTTTAAATACATGTTAGGCTACTCCACTTATTGTCAATTGGTTTTATGTTGGAACCTTAAACCAAGAGTTTTTGGGTGCATCTCATATGTCCATATTCATAGTACAGACAAGGGGAAACTTGATCCTAGAGCCTTAAAGTATGTCTTTGTTGGTTACTCACCCACTTAGAAAGGGTATAAATGCTACCACCCTCCATCCAAAAAATTCTTTGTGTCTAGGGATGTTACCTTCAATGAACAAGAGGGCTATTTCCATAAATCTTATCTTTAGGGGGAGAGTTTCAGGGAAGATAAAGAAAGTAGTAATTCTGGTTTTCCCATTCTTTCAGACTTGATATTTGAACCTAAACGAGATCAAATTGAAGTTGTAACAAGTGAAACAAGTCAAGGAAGATGTTGAAGCTAGAAAATTTGGTAAGAAGCTGATGTACTAAAGGAAGACTAAGGCCATTCCAGGATCAAGTCATGTCTAAGAATCCAACTCGACGCCACAAAAAGAGGTAATAATTTTTTCTCCAACTGTGCAGGTTGAAATTGAAACCCAAAATGATTCTGACCTCCCAATTGCCATTAGAAAAGGGACAAGAAAATGCACCAAACAACCACTCTACCCTCTCTCAAATTACCTGTCCTTTAAAAATTTCTCTCCTACCCATAAAACCTTCCTAGTAAACCTAAACACTGTACTTCTACCTAATACCCTATCTAAGGCATTGTCTGACAAAAAATGGAGGCAAGCCATGGATGTAGAGATGGAGGCATTGGAGAAGAACACCTGGGAGTTAGTCACCTTACCAATAGGAAAGAGGTCAATTGGATGTAAGTGGGTCTATACAATGAAATACAAGGCTGATGGATCAATTGAGAGATATAAGGCAAGACTAGTTGCCAAAGGGTTCACTCAAACCTATGGAGTTGATTATATTGGAGACCTTTGCTCCGGTTGCCAAAATTAACACAGTTAGGGTGATATTATCCCTTGCTACCAATATGGTTGGAACTTGGAACAATTTGGTGTTAAGAATGCTTTCCTACATGGAGACCTTGAAGAAGAAATTTATATGGACATACCTTCGGGATATGGTAGAGATGTTGTTGCCAACACTGTTTGCAAGTTGAAAAAGCCATTATATGGGCTAAAACAGTCCCCCTGTGCATGGTTTGGCAGGTTTACTAAAGTTATGACAGGTCTGGGTTACAAACAAAGCCAAGGGGACCATACTTTGTTCTTTAAACATTCCAAGTCAAGGGGAGTAACAATATTATTGGTGTATGTGGATGACATAATATTAACTGGAGATAATAAAGAAGAGCAGCAATTATTGAGCCATTCCTTAGGCAAGGAATTTGAGATCAAGACCTTGGGAAAACTAAAATATCTTTTGGGAATTGAAGTTGCCCATTCCAAGAAAGGGATATTTATATCCCAGCACAAATACATCACTGATTTGCTCAAGGAAACTGGCAAGACAGCTTGCAAACATGTTAGTACTAGAACCAAACCTGAAGCTTGGAAATGCAGAAGAAGATGTTGCTGTTGAAAAAGATATGTACCAGCGATTAATGGGCAGACTTATATATTTGTCGCATACCAAGCCAGATATTGCCTATGCAGTGAGTTTAATTAGCCAATTTATGCATAACCCAAAGGAGACCCATTTACAAGCAGCCCACATGATTTTACAGTACCTTAAAGGAACTCCAGGAAGAGGGATTCTATTCAAAAGGAATGGTAATGTGAAACTTGAAGCCTATACTGATGTTGATTATGTAGGGTCAATTGTAGATAGGAGGTCAACTATAGGATATTGCACCTTTCTTGGAGGAAATCTTGTGTCTTGGAGAAGCAAAAAGCAGGGTGTAGTGGCTCAGTCCAGTGCTGAAGCGGAATTACGAGCCATGACACAAGGTATATGTGAGTTGCTATGGCTTAAAATCATCTTAGAAGACTTAGGATAAAATGGGAAGAATCTATGAAGCTCTATTGTGATAATAAGTCAGCAATCAGCATAGCCCACAACCCGTGCAACATGATAGAACAAAGCATATTGAAGTAGACAGACACTTCATTAAAGAAAAGCTTGAGAGTGGCTTGATATGCACTCCATATGTGTCCTCTCAAGACCAAGTTGCAAACATTCTTACCAAGGGACTGAGCTGTCACAATTTTGAGAAGATTGTATGCAAGCTGGGAATGGAAAACACCTATTCACCAGCTTGAGGGGGAGTGTGGGAAATCAAATAGTATTTTAGGAAAAAATAAATTAGGAAATTTGTAATATGTACAGATTTGAACAATTAGGAACAATCTCATAAATCAAGGGATCCTAGAATAAAATAGAGTTATTATATTTCCTAAAATAACTTAGGTCTCTTGTATATATCTTGTATGATCTCTTTGTATTAAAATAATAAAATAAGATTTCATTTAATCTAATTTTCCAGAAAAACTAATGCATATTATGCATTATGGTGATGCTGGACAAAAGTTTTAATAGTGAGCTAAAAGCCCTTAGAATATTCAATAAATTTTCATTTTCCTGTAGATTGAAGAAAATAATGAGCAGAAATTATTGTCCTTTTCAAATGCAATGCAAGGTTTAATGAGAAGTTTTACTGCATGATTGGTTTGCAGCACATTTAAATCATTTCGTGGAGATTTACAGCAAGCAAAATTACAGATTTATGAAGCTTGTTATGGTTACAGGTATGGTTATGTTTATTCATCTCCAGGATTTGTTATATCAAAGTCACATTGGCAAAGTTGCTGTATCTTGAATAGATCATTTGAGATTTTGGGGCATTTCAAGAATTTGAACATAGTATTTTTGAATGATAATCTCACTGCAAAAAGGAAATTGTTGGCAGGTCTCCAACTTGGCTACACGGTTGTCTTTGGTTCATATGCATCATTTCTTTTCATTCGAACTGGTATGTGGCCTTAGAGAATTTGATCTATGGTTATGGGTTTATGACTTTGATATATTTGGTCTGACTATATTATTGATGATAAATGCGCTTTTGAAAAGTAAATTTAGATACAATCAGCATTGCTAACAATATGATTGGATGATGACTATGAGGATAAAAATGACTCGGATTTACCCTTTAGACAGGAAAGTGATTGTACTCTTTAAGTTTAAAGTACAACGAACCTCGTTTATAAGATGTAAATACCTCTTTGGTCCCTGTAAAAGTTTGTTTTTTTCAGTCCCTATAGTTTTATTTATTTGATTTCTGTCCTTGCCTCTAACAACATGCCCCCGTGCATATTCTTCAAGAGACAAGTCAGACAACTGTCAAGACTAATGTTTGTTATACTAGAGACCAAAACCTAAACTTAATGAAACTATAGGGACCAAAAACTAAAAAAATAAAACTGTAGGAGCTAAACCAAAATTTGATTTGTTGGGCAGATGTAGAGTGAAGCACTTGCCTGAAATGTACAGAAAGTTTATCTCTATGTTGGGTTGACAGATACGATAGGAAAGACAGATAATATGATCTTATAATACTATGACTTGGTATCATTTTTTATTCACTCTGTTAATTTAGCCTTCTTTATCCGAGCCCTAAGCGTTGTAGTAATTTTTGGGGATTGGTTCAGTTCTAATGCGGAACCAGGGTGACCTGTTCTTCCTTTTTTCTGTCTCTTATATTTGTTTTTGGCTCATGGTTTGCAGGACACCTTGTAGCACCTTTAGTGGCGCACATATATTGTAATTTTATGGGACTTCCTGTATTGTATTCGCAGAGGAATGGTATGTGTTAAGTTGCTTATTGAAGGAAATTTCAAATGTGAATTATTCTGAACTTAGTATGATGTATAGCTCAAAAATGTACTGCAATTTGTTATAATAGATTTAGAAGTTTAGTTTCAGTTAGACTTCTGAGTGTAGGTCTAATTATAAATTTTGAAATTATTAGCAATGATTGTCGTTGTACTATTAAGTAATATTCTTCTATATCTCCTCTTATTATGAATTATTTTTATTAAAAATATGAAACAAAGAATGGAGTACTATAATGTAGCAAAGTACTTTTATATATATATAGTTAGTTAGTTACAATTATTCTAGCTTTCTGAAATTGCTGTTAGTTGTTAGCACTGAACATTATTGTATGAGATCGCTAAGATAGTTCACTAGCAATGAACAAAATTTTTATTTTTGAAGTTTGGTATATATGTGACAACATTACATGCTTAGCTCTAAATTTTACACCAACAATGAATCAAGATTAAATCATTATTTTTAAAAGTTTGTTCTGTAATAGAAAGTATGTTTATTTTATCCAAGGTTTATCTAGCATGAATGTTTAGATGTGGCTCTGATACTTCCATGGCCATTATTATTGAATATCTAGATCTAATATCTGATGGTGACACCCCAGTAACTCTTCGTAAGACCTATATGGTGCATGTGTAGGAAGATTTTATTTTATTTTCTTAAAAGAGAGGGGTCCAGGGGAGGAAAACACTGTTAGTTAGTACGATAAACTGTACTCATGGTCTGCTCATTTCTTGTCCTTGGACTATGGATAAGGTGATTTATGGCTTTACTATTCATTTCCATATAAAATGTTCTTTTGGACTTATTCATTTGTTTCTATGTCTGTTTCAGGGATTATAAGTGTAACATTCATAATAGGATTCCTGGGCTTCTTGTGGCTTCTTTTCCCATTGACGGGACCAGATTTGTATAATGATAGAATAGATAACTGCAGTTGTTGGCAAGGGTACTGCACATGGAGGGAAACGATAAGAATGCCCCAGATGTAAATGTTAGTGTTATTTTTAAGGAGGTGGTTGGTGGCCAAGTAAGAATGAATTCTATATGTAACCAGTTATATTCAAAATTGCTTCAAGTTCAAATTTTCCAAAGGGTAAGTCTTGACGTCATTACATGAAAATGGTTCAATTTCAAAGTATGATAGATATGACTTTTAATACGTATGTTTTTTTTTTTTTTTTTAATTAGTACTTTGTCTGTGGTTATTATTATGTATTTTGCTCCATAATAAGTGATAAATTTGAAGTTTCAGAGTGAAATTCCATTTTTAAAATGTCAAATGTTTTCTCCCCTTCCAAAAAAAAAAAACTTAGCAAGATAATCATATTGTTATGGGTAGCAGTCAAAAGGCTAGGGGTAGTGGGAGTGAAATTTATACACACGATTCATTAAAAGACAGTAGAATGTTCATTTCATGAATTTGGGTTCAATTCGGTAGTTTATATAAGTGTAAACTGAGTTCATAATATTATTGAGTCATTTTTTTTTTCAAAATTTAGTTGAACACTTACAAATTCTTTCATAAGACCAGATGAAATTAATTCTATAAAAATTCATACAGAGGTCTCTATAATACAACAAAACCAAAGAGCTAAACATACTTATTACTTATTTGTCCACGAATTGCTCAACTACCAGATTTAATTCTTTCTACACTTCAGTAGTCTCAGAGGCTATGCAGGCCATTTTCTAAGCTTAGAAATGGTGAGTTTCTTCATGTGTATGAAGAAAATACTACTGTCTTGATTCTTTGCTTAGAGATGAGTTTTCTACACCTCTCTTTTTCTCAAATAAGCATTACAAAAACTGCATGAATCACCAACACTGCATCCTTTTCTCTGGTGCAATGATAGTTTTACTGTATTTTTTCTACAAATGACAGTTGGTTGAAAATTTTCTAATTATTGCTTTCACTCAAAAACACTATGTAGTTCATTCACATAATGCAAAGAATGTGAAGGTTCTCCACTTTTCTTTTTTATAAGTTCCACAGCAGTTTATTTTGTTGACATACAATTTGAAGGTGAGATCCATTATTAGAATTCACTCCAAACTAATCTCAATGTGACATGGGACAATTCAAAACCCCAACAAAAAAAACTCGAAGTCAACTTTAAATTATTGAGATTCCTTTTAAATTTTCAGTTTGCTACTTGAGTTAATCATTTTTGTATTCAAAAGCTAAAAATATTTATTGAGAAAGAAAAAATAATTTTCTCTTTTGCTATTCATTTTGTTTTGTCAAATTGGTCCTATAACTCCATAATATAGCGATAGATATGGTTATGATGGCCGAATCTGCAGGCTGCAGATACTCTGTAACAAAGAGAATATAATTTCAACAAACATTTAATACAGCTAAGTTAAATCCAAGAGCAGCAGTGGTAAATATGTTGATATGTTGGACATGCTCTAAAGCATCTCTTGGTTTAGCCATATGGTTCTGTTATACTTCAACTATTACTATTGGTGAATTTATTTATTATTCTGCAGATAGAGATATACATAATAATATCAATTTTTTTAAAGTATCTTTAGTCTTTATTTTTTAATCATTTTTTAAAATTTTGACTGACTTGTGGGTCATTAAAGGGAATCTCAGTCATCATGCCCGGTCCTTAATTCCATATAAAAATTGACACACTGTGCTGGTTTGGTGACCTTAAGAGGTCAGTTTCAGTTAGATGCAGAATTACATGATGAAAATTTGTGAAATCCTTTTGAACTTTGATTGGACATTTTTTATTGTATTTTGAACGGAGAGAGATAAAAAGAAATAAAATTTTGTTTAGTCATATTATTTTTATTCAATTATTTATTTATTTATTTCAATCCATTATTTCCTACTATTATTAAATATTCAATCAAGTTCATTAATTTTAAAAAAATAATATAACATAAATAATTTATAGTCATAATTTATAAAATTAACCAGAAAGTTCACATTATCATGTCACATTTAAATTAAAATGGAGGAAACTTATGGAACCTTAAAAAATTTACGTTGTTATATTTTTAAAACTAAAAGATTTGATTAAATACTATATTAATAGATGAACTGAATTGAACAAAATAAATATATTATAAAATGAAGAAAGATAATTAGGTTTCTTAGAAATATGAACTAGAACTTCCGTGTGAAAAAAATTCACCAAAAAATGTTTCTTAAAATCTTATTTCTTAAGTGCATGATACTAGAGTTTTTTCAACAAGAGAAATGGAGAAGTTAATCAAAATTAGAAAAATCAATTGCCAGTTAAATCATTATTTTCATCAAGTTAGTAGTTGATTGTTGTATAAAAATATTAAATTATAAGAGTTTAATAAAATTGGCCTTTTATGTTCACAGATATTAAAAAGAAAAAGTTGATTATACCTAGTTCATAAATATAAAATGATATAAAAATATATTACATCATTTCTTGATTTGGTTGGTTCTTGTGATCAAAAGTATATTTTAGGTAAATATAATTTATGATATCATTTTTTATAATTTTTGAAGACTTTTTTTTTAAATTAATTTGATAACAATTATAATAAATTAAACAAAAACAAAATAATAATAAAAAATAAATGTATGAGATATTTTAATTTCTTCTTATTCAAACATGAAAAACAATGTGAGTTGGATTGTTTTAATTAATCAATCCATTTTAATTTCTTTGTTTAAGTCGTCAACTAAATAACCAAACAAGTAGCAGAACTAAATAACTAAAGGACAAATTGATTGGTTAGGTTAATTTTTGGATGGTTAGTCAAATTGGTGTACATGTATTTTTTTTTCCCTGATGTACTTTTATTTCTTATGTGCTTTCATGCGAACTTCTTTTTTTTTTTAGGTGGTTTCAAATGTACTTTTATTTTTATGTGATTTAAAACATTAAAATTAAGTTGTGTTTGTGAGGTTGTGGACACTTAGAGTGGTTGGTTCCAGATGTTTTTTTTTTCTTTTTTATGAACAGTTGAACTTATTGAATTTGTTGTTAACTAGTTCTAGTTATTGATTCATGTAATGAACTGCCATAGCTTCTAATTGTTGTAAATTATTAGATGAATCCCAATTTTTAGTAGTGTACTCATGATTATATTTCCTAATTTTATTTTAAATGTTGTTTGAATTTTCTATGAAATATGAATGAAACATTTACCTTTGTTCAGTTAAATAGAAGGAAAAAAATACCTGCCAAAAGAAAAGAAAAATAAATAAATAGTAATAATGAAAATGATATTATTTTGTTTAAAAAAATAGGAGAAAAATACACCGGTGAAAAGAAAAGAAAAATAAATAAATAATTATGATGAAAATGATATTATTTTATTATAGTGAAACATAAAAAAGTTGAACAAAAGTAAAATGAATAATAATATATTTTTATAGATAATATGTATTATGTTATAATTATGTTAAGTTTTATTACCGTGATTATTATTTCTTATTTTTTTTTATTTTTTCTATATGACTATAAACAATATATGTTTTTCAATTTTCTAATATTTTTTTTAATTTTATACGCTTTATCTAAAATTTCTTAAATGTGCTACATGTGGATTTGCATATTACAGTGTTTTAATAACTTGGATTTTTTTTAAATTTTATTATAAAACATTCAAAACAATGTAATAAAAAGTAAAAAAATTAGTATAAAACATATTATCCTTAAAATTTAAAAGCAACAAATAAACATACTAGTTGATAATTTAAAATAAACATAAAATTTAAATTTAGTATAAAACAATAATTATGTGCACTATATTAATATTACATAAATTCATGACAATTCACCTCACACGACATTACATCAAGTCAATATAAATTTACATTAACATTACATAAGTATTATATGACTTTGAAAGATTAGATAATGATTTATAGACAAAATTTTGTATTTGTCACATAAAACAATCAATAACTTAGATTCACATAAATCAGACCATCGTTACAAATGTGACTAGGGTAAATCCCTAATATTTATGTTACTAATGAAATGCACAACTCAGACCAAGTAAGAAAAACCTCCATAAACTCTCACGACTTATCCCTTAATTTATGTGATTTCAATAATTAGTAGAATCAAAATAATCTCTTATCAAATCCTCAATCCAATATTCATACACATTACACCATATATATGAGGATACCCCTTGATAATTCTCATGTTTACAACACAATATTTTTCAATGCACATAATTGTGAGAATGTGAGAAGAGAAGTCTCACATTAAGAAAATTATATGTTGGTGCTTACTTTTCCTGTTATAAAAGGAGTACAATGTTTACCTTGTAAATCACCAAAAGTCTCTTCCTTATCTTTTCTACTAGTGCATTACATAATAGTTGAGTTCTCTTATTTATTATAAAGAATATTATTTTTTTTCCTTAGATTTAAAGAAGGTATTGTAATTTCTTCTTGTAGTAAAATTATATTATTGTGATTGTTGGTTTTGTTCATCTTTTCTAATTTTTTATTTTAGTTGTTAGTTTTTATGCAATTACTCTGATTCCTAACAGTGACATTGATTTCTTGGTTGTATTATTATTTCGCTACTATAGTCATTAGAATTGTGTTAAGAACATTCTTAGTATGCTCTATGGTTGCAGTTAATCTGATCTTCCACATTAGAAAAGAATTATTCCAATTACTAAATATACAGTGTGGTAGTGTGATAATGCATGTCTAGGAAAAATTTTGGAAAGGAAAGACTTAGTATTTAAGCGTGTCTATTTGTGACTCACTTCTCCTTCCAGGAAGCATACCTGGTGTACTAGTTACGATCTATGTCGTCGTTCTAGTAGGCAATACTATTTATAGTGAGAGGTGCATACGTTGGTTAAAAGCATGACAACAAAATGAGATAAAAAAGTTAAATGGGAATGATTTCTCATTGTAGAAACTAAATATGAATGAAATTTTAAGAAAAGACAATTGTATAAATGCAATTAAAGAAACACCCGTGGGCATCACATATCAAAGGTGGGAAGAAATCAATAATAACATTATAACAAATTTGCACTTAGCATTGACATATATGGTTTTGCCCAACATTGCAGAGAAGGATACAACAAATGAGATTTTTGAGTCCCTCATCAAATTGTACGAGATTAATTCACTTCACATAAGAATATTCTTGAAGAAAAAACTCTATATTTTTGAATGAGTGAATCTACATCAATGACAAGGCACATCAACAATCTTAATACATTGTTTGCATAACTTGTAGTGGTAAAATTCAACATAGTTGAAAATGATGGTGCGAAACTTCTATTTTAGTGCTTATGAGTTTCGTAGGATCAACTTGACATCAATATTACGAATAGTAATATTAATGGACATTTACATTTTGAGGATGTTTTCAGAACTATTCTGGAAGAATAATCCAAGTGAAAAGAAAAGGTAGAAAGTTTGAACCAAGTAGAGGATTTGATGATGATGAGGTAGATCAACGGAATATGACTCTAGTGGGAGTCAAAATCATGATGGATCAAATGTAGAGGAAAGAAGAATCTCATTTGCTACCATTGTGGTAAGAGATGACATTTTCAAGAAAGAATGTTGGCTTAGAGTAACATAGATTGAAGTTTGTTAGAGTGACTATCAGGAGAAAACACCTACCGGACTTGGTTTATCCGATGTGTTGAAATTGTCAGTATTATCCCTAGGAGGGGTCAAATATTTTGTATCAAAGATGATGATTATTCTAGGAGGTTATGGGTTTATCGCATCAAGAAAAAACTTGTGTTTTTAGAGTTAAAGAAGGACAAATTATTGGACTATGTTAACAATGTGAAAGGGTATTTCCTACTGGATTCCACTGCCAACAAGGTTATTGTTAACATAGATGCAAATATTATTTTTCTTGAGGGTGAACTTAGAGAAATGATTAGTATAAGAGATTTGATTCTTCATGATTAGCCTTGTTTACAATAGACTTAGTTCAAACTATTGTACCTATTACAACATGTTGGTGGTAGGCCCCAACAAAGGTCAAATCCAGGTTTTAAAGACACAATTGGCTAGAAAGTTTGATATGAAGAACTAAGGACCAACAAACAAAATTTTAAGGATGCAAATTCATGAGACATAAAAGATATAAAGGTTTAACTTTATTAGAAGAATTACTTACTATAGGTCTTACGGTGCTTCAACATGCAAGGGTGTAAGCCCCTTTCTACCCCAATCAAGTTATCCTCAAGTATGATCCCTACCAATGAAGCGGAGATAATCAAAATTTCTTAAGTACTATATGCATCAGTAGTGGGAAGTCTTATGAATATCATGATCAGTACCAGATCAAACATTTCACAAGAAGTGGGAGCAGTTAGTAAATTCATGGCAAATCATGGTAGGGAGCATGTGTGAGAGGATCCTTATCAAAGTAATCTTGGATGTTGCATTATGTTTCAAAGGATCAGAACTAGTTGTTAAAGACTATGTTTATTCATGTTTTGCAGGTGATCTTGATGTGTTTTCCCTTGTTGAAAAGGTAATAAGTTGGTTATCCAAGTTACATGATGTTGTAATTCTGTCTAATGTAGAAGTTGAGTACATGTTAGTCACCTAACATGTGAGGAAGTTATATGAATTAAAAAGGTTAATAGAGGAACTTAGACACATGCAGCAGAAGATTGTTGTGTATTGTCATAGTCAGAATGCCTTGCATATTGCAAGGAATCCTACCTTGTATTTTTAGGACAAAAATAAGGTGAACCTAATAGATGTTATCACAATTAGTTAGTAGTGACAAGTTTATATGGAATCAATCCTACTAAAGGTCTACTGGGAAAAATGGAAACATGGAAGGAGATAATAATGCGTGGTGAATATTTGATTAATTTAATCAAAATCTTAAAGTGGGAGAATGTGAGAATGTGAGAAGAGAAGTCCCATACTAGGGAAACTATATGTTAGTGCTTAGCTTTTCCTATCATAAAAGGAGTATAGTGTTTACCTTGTATTTCACCCCAAATCCCTTCCTTCTCTTTTCTATTAGTGCATTGGATACTAGTCGAGTTCTCTTATTTCTTGGAGAGGATATTATTGTTTTCTTCTTAGATTTAAATAGGGTATTGTAATTACTTCCAGTAGTAAAATTATATTATTGTCTATTATTGGTTTTGTTTATCTTTTCTCATATTTTATTTTAGTTGTGAGTTTTTATGCAGTTACTCTAATTCCTAACAATAATAATATTCAACACACCTCATTCATATTCATAAAATATATTCTAACACCCTAACTCATATCTACGAAATACATCAAATAAATTGCATTATATTTCCATTTTTCATCCCTTTTAAACTTTTAAAACAAGGGACTTTCCTTTTAGAAAACCACCTTTTTATTTGGACATTTTTCACTTCAGCGAAGCGACCTTTTACTTTAGCAAAAATTAGCAAAAATGTGATAAAAACAAGAATCCACTAGGATTTTAACTTGAGCGAAAATGAGATTAAGACAAGTCTTTCACCTTTGAAATCTATTTTCGCTTGAGCGAAAATATACCCGAGAGGATCCCTTATCTCTGTTCACATTTTACTTGAATGATAAGTTATCATTTGAGTGAAATATGCAGGTACTAGACTTGCATAACTTGCCCCAAACCAATTTTCAAGCACCAAAGACTATATTTTGAGATTCTATTACACAATTTCCTTCTAAAGCATGTCATACCTATTCCAAATATAGTTATCCTACCCTTATATTCCACATATATCATTACTCTAAATCAACTCATTCAATCATAGCGTATGATATAATATCAACAATCAAATACACAAGCAAATCCCTTCAATTCAAATAATGTGACCAAGTAACCATCATAATCCAAATCTTCTAGCCTAAACTAATAGAATATTCAGTTTCCCTTACCTTTCCATTTATCTTGCTAAGGGAAAACACAAAAATCTCTGAAATTTAAAAGAAATCAAATCCTACTTAAAAAAAATTCAATAAATAAATTGAACATATTATAATATTCCTAAATTAGTAAAGATTCATCTTTGCTCGAAAAGATCCACATGCATGCACCCTAGGTCCCACAAACAAATCCCCCAATTTTACACGCAAATGTTCTAAAATTGGCAAGAAAAACTTATTCTATTGAAAATTCTGATAGGTTAGAATTGTTCCACTCGACCTTAGGAGCACTATTATTAGGGGTGTCAAAATAGGTCAGACTAAACTAAAAAACTTGGGGCATAAATTGAATTGGACCTATTTTGTTTGACCTGTTCAGACCATGACTTACATGGACTTAGGACAGACTACCTTATAGGCTTATGGGACTGTATGTTTTATAGAATAATATTTATTTTTTAAATAAAAATTAAAATAATAATTTTATATTAAAAAACATATGTATTATAAATTAACTTGTTAAAAAATTTATATATTCTAAGAATAAATATAAGAATAATATCTAATATCTAGTAAATTAGATAAAAATTAGTTGTTAACTTGATGGCTTAACATAGGATCAGGTTGGATAAAAAATTATGACTTGTTTAAAAATATAGGTTAGATTGAGTTGACAAAATAATTTATTTTAAATTTTATTTGGAATAAAATATAAACCGAGAATTTTCTCCCTCTTAATATGCAATAAACAAGAGAGAAAAAAATTCAATTGAATTAAGATAAATATTTTCACCTTTCATTTCCATTTTTTTCTTTCATAAAGCATAACATATATTACTTATTACTAACTGATCGATGTCGTACTCGATCAAATAATTAAAATAGATAAATGTAGTAGTAGGAAGTTTTTCTAGGTCGTCTCCCAAAGATCACGAATTCCTATAAAAGCTTGTCAATTTTTCGAATTAAAATAGAAATAAAAGGTGTATTTTTCAGATTTAAAATATTAAATAAACTAGAATAAAAACAGATTATAAAAATGCGGATTAAAAACATATTAGAATGCAATTGATTTCCTGATTCCAATGTAATGTCACTTATCCTAGGTTATGAAATTAATTCGAAATTAACCAACTAAGCGAAGATAAATCCCAAATTATATTCCAATTCGAAATTAATCAACTAAGCGAAGATTAATCCCAAATTAGCTTTAACCCTTATTTAAATATGAAATTAACCAACTAAGCAAAGATTAACCCCAAATTATCCTTATACAATTAAGCATTGCATACATTACATAATCTCATCTCTAACACAGAATTAAGCAAATTGTGATATTATTTTGGTTTATTAAGCATAAACAAATTATAATTCAACATTGAGATTAAGAGATAAAGAGTTAAGAGAACAAACGAAATAGAAGAACAAAACCTCAAAGATTTACTACATTCTCCTCAAGAAATCAATATAAAGATTTAGCTATCCATGGAAAATCGAAAACGCAGAAGAAGAGACATAATTGAAATTGAAACAAGAATTTAAAATAATGACATAAGAGTAAACAAACTTGAATACAAAATGCAGAACACGAAAATGGCGTTCAGAGGATGCGGTTGCGTGATATGTGTCTCCTTGATGTGCCTACTTCATCCTTTATATAAATAACCCTAACCCTAATCTTAATTTAGGTTTTGGCCCAACTGGTCCACAAAACACATCATAAGTTGGCTTCAGTGCAGGTCTGCGAACTTCAAACACGTGCAATATTTTCAATACTTATCCAAATTAAACAATTTTGAGTTAGCCGAATGTGTCTAGTTTATAATGCTTCTAGAATCATGATTTTTGGAGCTCTGTAGAAAAAATGATATATAAAACAGTGAACTAATGTTAGTACTCGTATAAAATAAAATATGGCATATGACCCAATCTTCCAAGCCCGAAATTGCTTTAAACTGTCCTGAAAATAATAATGAGCAAAAATTAGATTAAATAGATCCAAATTAATTAAAATCTGAATTATTGGTCTAATGAAGCCCAATTAATAAAAATTCACTAATAACAGAAAGTTATGCCTAAAACACTAATTAAAATAAGTATAGAAATGTAAGAAAATATGTGAATATAATGACTCATCAAATAACCCCACACTTAGCCTTTTGCACTCTTGGGGAAAATTAAGAAGCAAAGCAAGGAAATAAATCCAAAAACATTAAAGAAAATCATGCAAAGGATAGAAACAAAAACAAAGACAAAAAACAACGATAAATAAAAACATAAACAAAATTACATACTCCTTAATGAAACCTGGGAAATGAAAGGAATAAACAACACTAGTGCAAAAAAGGGCTTCTACGTCACCCAATTGTCGTCGCATGTAAAAATATTCGACGTAAATAAAACGCGGTGGCAATTTTGTAAATAAGAGACAAAAGTTTTATGTCGCACATCCCAGCCGCGACATAAAAAGCTTTCTTTTACGTCGCGCCACCCAGGTGCGACGTAAAAGAGTGCTTTATACGTCGCGTGCTGGGATGCGCGACGTAAAAAGTCCCTTTTATTCTCCCCAGACCCACTCCCTTGTCTCGCGCAGCCAGGATTTTTGAGAACGACGACGAGAACGACAACAATAGCTACCTCTGCACACCATTTTCGATCAGTTTGACAGTGAAAAACATCAACACTGTGTGTCATTTTACGAACTTGATATTTCTCCCCGATTGGATTCGAGTTTGAAATCATTTTTCGTCTACACTCGAGGTTAGTGTTCTATGTCATTGCTATATGTCTAAATTGAATCCGTGATTGTTTTTGGGCATCTCAATCACGTTATAGTATGAATGTCTCCACTGGATTGTTATTGGAATGTAATTATTTGTTTATTTGTTTGAGTGCATTTTCGGTTTACACACTCCATTGTTGTTGGAACGTGCTTTGTTGTTTGTATATTAATTTCTTTTTACATATAATTTTTAAATCTCTAGGAGTGACGAAACTTTATAACATAATATGAATTGAAGTTTGATGAATGCACGTCGTATTAGTGAAGAGTACGAAAAGGGAGTTGAGGAATTTTTGAAATTTGTTAGTGAAAATGGAAAAGCTATGAAAGGGACATATTATTGTCCATGTGTTCGTTGTTTGAATCAAATTCGTCATAAACTTGAGGATATACATGATCACTTGTTTGTTTATGGTATTATTAAGAGTTATACAATATGGGAAAACATACCAACATAATAGGTGTTTATCTTCACATTTTCTAGTTCTTTTTATTCAAACTTATAAAGTATGTTAACTTCATATTGTTTTGGTTTTCAGGATATGTCGGATTCCACATCTAGTACTGGTAGTGGTAGTGGCAGTGGCAGGAGCGGAAGTGGAGGTAAAGGTAGATCTGTCACTCGGTTAAAGGGGTTGACAGCAAGGAGGGTAGCTAGAGAGAAAACTCAAGTTGAAGTTGATCCACGTTCTGGTAAGGCATCTGACCCAAATGCTACTAAGTTTAAGAGCTATTTGGGACTACTAGCTCGACACCATGTTCCGATTACTACTCCATCTTGGGATGATGTAGAGGAAACCGAGAAGAACCTCATGTGGCAGGATGTTCAGGTATTTCTAAATTTGTTGAATACTTTATATATCATTATTAATTGAATTTAACATTTATTGGTCATTTCATAGCAAAATTTTGATGTTCCTAACACTGAGGTGATGAGGAAGAAGATTTTATCCTCCATTGCCATTAGATGGATGGACTTTAAGACTTTCTTGACACGAGAGTATGTATTTGGAAAGTTTCAAGATGAATCTCCCTGTCTAAAGTATCAAATTAGTGAGGAGGATTGATTACAGTTTTGTGCCAGCCGAATGGACCCCTCTTGGCAGGATAAAAGACGTGCTATCCAACAATGTCAGAGGTTGAATGATATACCCCATGTATTGTCACGAGGAGGGTATGCATTATTGGAGCAACGTCTCATGAAAGCCAGAGAAGAGTCAGCAAGAGTTGAGTCTACTGACCTTGCATCTCCACCCCCTCGCTATGAGATGTGGAAGGCAACCCGGACAAAATCTGATGGACAAATGACTTCTGAGTCTGCACGAATCATTGCTCAAAAAATCGTAAGTTATAATGTCAATTTAAATTGATTGTAATGTGAAAGTTAGTGTATGACTTAATTGTTAATCTGTTGTAGGATGATTTAGTTGAGCAGAGCACCCCAAGGATCATTTATTCCTCATGGTCGACAAGATATATTGGCGACATCCATAGGAAAACCAGATTACTCAGGACGTGTGCGTGGTGCTGGTGGATCCTGGGGCCTTCGTGATTACTTTGGTCCAACATCACGAAGGACCACTACTGACTCTTGCAGCCAGGAGGCCTTGCATAAAATGGAGATGCAGTTTGAAGAAAAGTTAAATCAAATAAGGCAGTCCTTGCAGCAAGAGTTTGATGAGAAAATTGAATCTCTCGCCCGCTCTCAGCAACAGACTCAAGGAACACCTCAAACAATTGAACATGATGTTGTTCGAGTCAGCACTAAAGGGAGTTGTGCTGCTACTGCTACTTATCTTTCAGGAGAATATACTCAGACTGATGCATCACACCAGTGTGAGTTATATGTTGAAGATGACCCCCCGCGTCTAGTGGCTATTGGTCGAGTTTTTAAGGGTGGTTTAACCATCCATGGTGTCCCTCTATAGCCAGACTGGACACGAGTAGTAGTTGATGAAGTTCATGATGTTAATGCTCCAGTGCCTTTTCCTAATGAAGAGATTCAATTAGTGGGGCAGGCAAGCGGGACATTCTTGGCTTGGCCAAGACGTTTGGTTATGCCACTATCAGCACATACTAAGGTAATATATATATATATATATATATATATATTGTCTATTTTCTCTTTGTTAGTATTATAATTATATAAATGTTTAATTAATTGTTATCATTTGTTTAGGAGGACTTGCATCGTGCTAAGCATAAAAAACAACCTATTATTGATGAGGATTTGACAGAATGTGATGATGATCCCATCTCTATGTTGTTGACCATATTACCACGGTTGAGGAAGAGACCGTGTCAGATACAATGGGATGTTAGAGTGTTTGGAATTGACAATTCCAGTGTTCCATTATACATTTCCTTGCCCGATGCTTTAGAAATTGCTGGGGGAAATTGCATGTTAAACATTTCCATCATACAATTGTGGGCAATGTAAGTCATTCTCATTTATGTTTCTAAGATTATAATAATTATATTCAACTTATAATTAATTGTTTTAGGTACATTGACAAATTGATTTTGGAACAAGAAAAATCTGAAGTATACGGATTTATTGAGCCTCAATCCATCCAAAAATCTGGAAATACAAAGGTTGGAATCCAACAATATATGCAAACATGGATGAGTTACTCAAAAAGACATATATATTTGGCTCCATACATTGAAGGGTTAGTATTTTAATTTGTATTTGTCGCCGCCGTCAAAAAGAGGCGGTCGGTGCGACGCGATGGTTTTGTCGACCCTCTTGTTTTCGCGTTTTTTTATGGGTGGTTACAACGTCCTTAGGTTGTCCGATAACCGGGCTAACCTAGAGACGAGGTTTTCGAAAAGTGTTCTTGGGTTGTCCGATAACCGGGCTAACCCAAGAACGGGTTTTGAAGGGTTCGTGGAGTCGCCACCGATGTTTTTACCGGAAACATCGGAAAAGGAGTTTTTAAAAAGGCGTTGGTTTTCGAAAACCAGCTTTGGTCATTAGAACCAGAGTTGGGTAAGGGAGTTAGTTACGTGTAAAGGAAGTGTTAGTTCCTTTACGACGCCCCTTTCGGGTTCCCTATGATAGGCCGGCTATTTTGGATAAATAATTAAACTGGAAAATTGCGCTTTTACCCTTTTATTATGCGGTATTTAAAGATTATGACTACATGGCCCTAGCGTCTATTGCATAATTTTAAATGAAAGCGGTAAAATTAGAAAGAGAGAGAGTGCACCTCCAAAGCAAGCTTTTTGTATTTCTCTTTAAAGAGTGGGTGCTTTTTGGCAACCCTTCACTCTACAAACTCTCAGAAACTCCGGAAATGCCTCGGAGGGATTCTAAAGAAGATTTAGAACGCTCAAAATTCTCCTAAAGACACTCAGAAACTCCGGAAATGCTTCGGAGAGATTCTAGAGAGAGAAAATCTAGAGAGAAGGAGGAGGAACTGTGTGTTTCTCTGTGGAAATGAGGGGGGGAGAGCCCCTATTTATAGTTTTTCGCGCCTGATAGGTCGAGACCGCCGTTTCGTCTGACAGGGTCGAGACTGCCATTTCGTCTGACAGGGTCGAGACCGCCGTTTCGTCTGACAGGGTCGAGACCGCCGTCTGGACAATCCAGACCGCCGTCTCGATCATGGCAGGGGGTCGAGACCGCCGTCTGGATAATCCAGATCGCCGTCTCGACTAGGCAGAAGTCGAGACCGCCGTTTGGATAATCCAGACGGCGGTCTCGTCCCTGGCGTGAGGCGAGACGGCGGTCTGGTCCTTCCAGACGGCGGTCTCGTCCCTTCAGGGCGAGAAACTTTATTTTTCGGGCCAAAAAAACCTCCTATCTTAGTACGGGTGCCTAATAGTCTCTCCTAGTGGCTTGTTAGGCTTCGGCCGTCTTCAAATAGGGGGTCTTCTGACTTTATTTGGAGGCCGGGCAAGATTTGGGGTCTACAGTTGCCCCCCCTTTACCCGACCAGTCGACTGCTGGCCTTTTGTGCCAAGGTGATCGACTGGAGGGTAAAGGAGTTTGACCCTCTTGCCCGGTTTCCCTTCAGATACTCCGTCTTTGTGGCGGGTGATCCTCTGGGGAGATGTTGTGTTGTGCGCTTCTGGGATGCTCCTTTGACACGGTGGCTGACCCCTTCAGCTGATGAGTACGAACCCTCATCTGGTTTGACGAGTATGAACCCCCGCCTGGTAGGCCCCCTTCTGTAAGGCCTGATGAGTACACACCCCCATCTGGTGTTTGACGAGTATGAACCCCCGCTTGGTAAGCCCTCTTCTGTAAGGCCTGATGAGTACACACCCCCATCTGGTGTTAAGCCTCCGGATGCTCCATCTTGCGGTAGCTGATCCTTTGGCTGTGGTGGCGGCTTACTGATTCTGACCATGCACCGTTGTGAAACCTCGGGATGCTCCTTTGACGCGGTAGCTGACCCCTTGGCTGACGAGTATGAACCCCCGTCTGGTTATGTGCCTCTGGATGCCCCTTCTTGCGGTGGCTGACCCTTTGGCAGTGGTGGCGGCTTACTGATTCTGATCATGCGCCGTTTCACTGGGGAGTCATTTATGTGTTGGTAGATGTTCTTGGACTTCTTGGATGGTCGTTCGGGCTGTGCCGGGGATTTTGTTGGTTGTCCATCCAGCTTTGTTGGTTGCTGGGGATTCTTACTTGGCAGTCGAAATTTGTTGGTTGGATAGGGTTTTACCGGGGTACCTCTATGCAAACATGAAAAATGATCTTTTCTTGACATGAATGTCTTTTTTGTTATGGAGTGCGTTTGTTTGTTTTGATCCTGACAAAGTCCTATTTGTGCGACTACTTGTGTGTGGATGTTGTTGATGTGATTTTATTTTAGTTGAGGACATCTAGAAAGTTACCGGTACTTCTTTTTTGTTCTTTCGTGGCTATTTTTTTGCACTTTTGTTTTAACCCTATCTTTTGCCTAGACCGCCCTTTGTGGGTTTTCGATCTAGCGGGTTTTAATAAAATTTTGGTGGGCTTTCTTTCCTTTTATAAAAAGCCTTTTCTTTTGCCTAGACCGCCCTTCGTGGGTTTTTGATCTAGCAGGCTACCCTGTACTTCTTACTTGGGACAGCCCTGGTCGGTGATGTTCGTCTTTTGTTTTTATGCTTTCTCGAATTGTTTGTTTTATGCATGCTCATATTTCGTTAATACAGAGGCATTTACACAGGTAGGTAAAGAGAAGAAAAAGACAATTTTATTGATACAACCAAATGGTTTATTTTTACATGGGGGTTTACAATAGAATTTGTAAGCATGACTGGCCAAGTTTGGCTAAACTGTATGAGGGTGCCACAATCATGTTTGTGATTTTTGTTTCCCCGTTTTTCCTGGTCCCTTCAGTTGAGATGCCCGAGTCCGGAGTGAAGACTATGCGAAGTCTGCTTGCTATTGTGGAGGTATTACCTTAGTCGCCTTTGCGGTTTTCGGCTAAGGTAATCATTGCTCTATATATTATTATTATTATTTTTTGGTATATATATATATATATTTTTTTTTTTTTGAAACCTCTACTTTTTGCCTAGGACGTGTCCTAGCGAGGTATGTAGACTCTATCTTTTGCCCAGGACGCTCTTTGCGAGTTTTCATCCTGACGGGTCATGAGCAATGTCTTTAGGCGTAATCTTTTTTCACCGCATTTGAGTTGATAGGATATCAGAGCTCTTCTCCGTCCATATTGGTGAGGATAAGGGCTCCTCCTGAGAAGGCTCGCTTGACCACAAAGGGTCCTTCGTAGTTGGCCGCCCATTTCCCGATTTTGTCTTTTTGGGCCGGAAGCAGCTTTCTTCACTACTAGATCTCCTTCTTGGAAAGCGCGAGGATTGACTTTCTTGTCGTAGGCCTTCTTGATTTTCCTCTGATAAGCTTGCCCTCGACATATGGCGTCCAACCGTTTTTCTTCGATTAGGTTCAACTGATCATACCGGTTTTGGACCCATTCGGCTTCTGTCAATTTTGCTTCCATGACAACTCGTAGGGAGGGTATTTCGACCTCTACTGGTAGTACGGCCTCCATCCCGTATACGAGGGAAAATGGGGTAGCCCTTGTGGAGGTCCGTACCGACGTTCGGTAACCATGCAAGGCGAAAGGAAGCATCTCATGCCAATCTTTGTAGGTGACCACCATTTTCTGGATAATTTTCTTGATATTTTTATTGGCTGCCTCTACTGCACTGTTCATCTTTGGTCGGTACGGAGAGGAATTGTTATGTTGTATCTTGAAGTCTTGGCATAATTCCTCCATCATCTTATTGTTGAGGTTGGTCCCATTATCAGTAATGAGCTTATGAGGGATGCTGTACCGACATATGATGTTTTTCTTGATGAAGGTGGTCACCACTTTCCGAGTTACATGCGCATATGACGCGGCCTCAACCCACTTGGTGAAATAGTCGATTGCTACCAATATGAAGCGATGGCCGTTGGACGCTTTGGGTTCGATGGGTCCGATGACATCCATGCCCCACATAGAAAATGGCCATGGTGCAGCCAGGTTATTGAGAGGTGCGGGCGGCACATGGATGTTATCGACGTATAGTTGACACTTATGGCATTTCTTGGCATATTGGTGACAATCAGCTTCCATCGTGGACCAAAAATACCCTGCCCTAAGGATTTTCTTTGCCATGACATGTCCGGGTGCGTGGGTTCCAAAAGTCCCCTTGTGGATTTCTTTTATCAAGGTTTGGGCTTCTTCTCGATCCACACACCTTAAGAGAGTGGAATCGGGTCTCTTTTTATAGAGGGTTCCTTCAATCAACGTGAACCCTACAGCCCTTTTGCGAATGGTTCGCTTATCATTGTCACTGATTCCTTCAGGATATTCGCCCTTCATGAGGTACCGCTTGATGTCATGGTATCAGGGGTTTTGATCGTGCTCGCCATTTACTGCCATGCAGAAAGCTTGTTTGTCATGCAGTTTGACTTAAATGATTGGCATCTCATGTTCCTGGTCCAGGGCAAACATGGATGATAGAGTGGCGAGGGCGTCGGCAATTTGATTGTCCTTCCTAGGGATATACTGGAAGGTGACGTTTTCCATTCTTGAGATCAGCTCGCGGATGTGCTCTAGGTATGGAATCAATTTTGAGTTTCGGGTTTCCCATTCACCTTTAAGTTGGTAGATGACAAGGGATGAATCACCGAATATTTTGAGTTTAGTGACCCCATGATCTAAAGCCGCTTGGATTCCTAGTGCGCATGCTTCGTATTCAACCATGTTGTTGGTGCAATCAAAATTAAGCCTGGCCGTTACAGGAATGTGTTTCTTTTCGGGGGATATCAAAATAGCTCCTACCCCGTGTCCAAGCATGTTTGAAGCCCCATCAAAGAACATGGTCCACATCTCTTCTTTGGTCTCTTCGTGTTCGATGTGCATGATATGCTCATCGGGAAAGTCATCTTGTAAGGACTGGTATTCATCTGTGGATCCGTGGGCTAGATAATCCGCTAGGGGACTTCCTTTAATAGCTTTCTGGGTGACATGAATGATGCCAAATTCTGAGAGGAGAACTTGCCACCTAGCTATTCTTCCAGTTAAAATGGGCTTCTCGAAGAGGTATTTGATTGGATCCATTTTGGAGACCAACCATGTTGTATGTCGAGCCATATACTATCTGAGACGTTGAGTGACCCACACCAATGCGCAACAGGTTTTTTCGAATGGTTTATAACGGGTCTCGTAGTCCGAGAATTTCTTACTGAGATAATAAATGGCCCGTTCCTTTTTCCCGGTTTCATCATGTTGGCCGAGCACACATCCCATGGACTCTTTGAGGATCGATAGATATAGGATCAGAGGTCTCCCTTCAACGGGTGGTACCAATACTGGTGGATTGGTTCAACATGTTTTGATTTTATCGAACGCTTGTTGGCATTCTTCATTCCACACCATTGGTTGATTTTTGCGAAATAGTTTAAAGATGGATATACATTTATCCGTCAACTGTGCGATGAAACGGGCAATGTAGTTTATCCGGCCCAGAAAACCTCTGACCTCCTTTTCCGTGCTTGGTGGAGGCATTTCCAAAATTGCCTTGGTTTTGACGGGGTCCACCTCGATTCCTTTTTCACTGACAATGAACCCTAGGAGTTTTCCTGATCGTACTCCGAAAGTGCATTTTGCCGGGTTCAGTTTAAGTTGATACTTCCGAAGTTGATCAAAAAGTTTTCGGAGATATTGAATGTGGTCCATTTCATTTCTGGACTTGGCGATCATGTCGTCCACATATAGTTCTATTTCCTTGTGGATCATGTCATGGAATAGTGTGACCATAGCCCTTTGGTAGGTAGCCCCTGCATTTTTCAGCCCAAACGGCATTACCCGATAGCAGAAGGTACCCCATGGTGTAATGAATGAGGTTTTTTCTCTATCCTCAACAACCAACTTGATCTGGTTGTACCCCGCATACCCGTCCATGAAGGAATACAGCGTGTTGGTAGCGGTATGGTCTACTAGCGTGTCTATGTGTGGTAGGGGAAAGTCGTCCTTTGGACTTGCTCGATTGAGGTCCCTATAATCCACACAGACCCTGACCTTCCCGGTCTTTTTGATGACGGGTACTATATTGGCCAGCCATTCTGGGTATTTGGACACTACAAGAAAGTTGGCATCCAACTGCCTTTGCACCTCCTCCTTTATCATTAAGGACCAGTCGGGCTTGATTCTTCTAAGTTTTTGTTTCACAGGTCGGCACCCCTCTTTCAGTGGCAATTTGTGTTCCACTATACTCGTGTCAAGCCCAGGCATGTCATGGTACGACTAAGCAAATACATCCACATATTCCCTCAGAAGCTGTATCAACCCCTTTTTCATGCTACTTTCCATTTGGGTGTCGATGTTCACTCTTTTCTCCTCATCCTCTTTTCCCAAATTAATAGTTTCTATTTCCTCCTGATGCGGTTGTATGATGCGTGTTTCCTTTTCCAGCATCCTTTGCATGTCTGGAGAAATGGTCTCCTGCTCACTGTCGGACTCAATCCATTCGTCTTCCATTTCCAGGGTCCACGGAGATTCATCAATCATAGACATGATGCGTTTTAGGTTCTGTTTTAGTCATAGATTTTATTATTCAATTTATTTTTGAAAGAATAGAAGAGGGAAAAGAATGAATATGACAAAAATGCCTCGTATATTAATGAAGATGAAGATGTATGTACAAGCCCTTTTAATCAAAATTCCTGCGGCCACGGGCGGGGACCACAGGAGATATAGAGAAAAGCTTAAAAGAAAAGACCCTAGGGCTGATCCTCCTAGTCCTCCCTCTCTGCTACTCTGGCTTTGACAGAGGTTTGACATCCGTGCTAGAAGCAGAGGCATCAATGGTTATCCAACCAGCGTCGATTAATTCCTGGACCTTATATTTCAAGGTCAAGCAGTTGTCGGTTGAATGCCCTGGTGCATCCGAGTGGTAGCTACATTTTTCATTGGGCTTGTACCACTCGGGATAAGGAGGCTCCAGCTGCTTCTTGGGAAGAACGCGTGCCAGGAGGCTGGCCTCTAACAGCTGGGGCAGCAGCTTCTCATAGGAGGTGGGGATAGGCGTGAATTTCCTCTCCTTTTTTCGTGGCTGCCGCTCTGCCTGAGGGGTGGAGGAAGGGGTTGCAAAATTAATGGCGTGCACGACCTCTTCCTTCTTTTTGAAGGGCTTCTTGAATGATGTGCTAGAAGGAGAGGGTCGTGCTATCTTGCCACTCCTCAGCCCTTGCTCCACTCTTTCTCCTACAGTGACTATGTCTGAGAAGAGATTGGAGGTACCGGCTATCGCCTTGTCGTAGTACGCTCCGGTCGGTGAGTCTATGAACATAGCCACCGTTTCTTTGTCTCGTGAGGGAGGCTCTATCCGGGCTGCCATTTCCCTCCACCTCTGGGCGTACGCTTTAAAGGGTTCGTCGTTCCTCTTGCTCAGAGTCCTGAGATCTAACCTATCAGGAGTCAGATCAATGTTGTATTGGTAACGATGGAGAAAAGCGTCAGCCAGCTGTTTCCAGTTCTGGACCTGCCCTCTCTCTAACTGCATGTACCAGTTGAGAGCTGTGTCCGCCAGACTCTCCTGGAAGCAGTGGATCAGGAGTTTTTCGTTGTCAGCATGGGCGGCCATCTTACGACAATACATCGTAAGATGGTTCTTTGGGCAGGTCATCCCGGCGTACTTGGGGAAGTCCGGGATCTTGAATTTGGGAGGGAAGTGGATGTTCTTTAAGAGGCACATGTCTGCCACCTCCTTGACGTCGAAGTTATGCCCTTCGACCGCCTTCAGCCTCTCCTCCAGGGTGGAGAGTTGTTGTTTGGACACTTCTGGGGTAAGGATGCGTGTAGTCTTAGCATCCTTCCCGCCAAAAAAATATTCCTCCTCCTCTTCCTCATGAGGAGGGACATGTTCAACTTGGTCTTCGCCCTTGCTTTGACCCTGGCGTACGACCTCCATTAATTGGGCCACCTGCTCGCGGAGGGTATTGAACTCTACAGTGAGCTTTCTGTTATGCTCCTCTAAGTTTTCCATTGCTCTTGCCTTTTGTGCACGAGTGCGAGTAGGGAGAGGACCAACCACTTTCTAGAATGCCCGAAAAAGTTTTATTAATGCATGTTGAGTGCTTAGACTAACATGAATATGCTTATACATGAGAGATTTTATTTAAATGATGTTGAATGTGCTTTCATTTTTATTTTCTCTCTTGGTTTTTCTTTACTCATGATATGATGTAGTATGGATGAGTTTGACTTTGTCAGAAATTATTTATGTTTTTGTATTTTTATTCGATGTTTATTTTATAGCCTTTTATCTCTTTTGTCGGAACTGCGTGGCTACTTAGCTTACAAAGAACCTGAAACCAGGCTAGCTAAAAGGCAGACTGTCCGAGATAAAATATGGCTTTATGCGAAAGAATATTTAGCGTCCCTTATCTCTTCTGTCGGAACTGCGTGGCTACTTAGCTTACAAAGAACCTGAAACCAGGCTAGCTAAAAGGAAGACTGTCCGAGATAAGGGTGTTTATTTGTAAAATATTTTTTGTGTTTTTGTTCTGTTGTTTGTTTATGCCATGCAACATACAAATGCAACAATCATATGCACACACAATTCGATCATCCCCGAACATGCGAGATTTCGTTTTTATCACGAGGTAGGGTTTTCCTGCAGAAAAGTGCATTGGTCAGGGTAGGTTCTAACTGCTCTCACCAGGCTAAGGCCCCCAAGGTGCCCCCATTATAGGGTCCCCACTCTCCAGCCGTCCGACCATGCTCAACACTAAGGCCAGAGTCGGTCTTGTTGCCAAAAGAGGAAGGTTATCACCTTGAGTGGTGGTTTCCGATCACACTGGTGGGCACAAGGCCCTAACTACAGCGAACCGTACCTGCCACCCGCTCCCTATGGTTATCTCACTTGCCCCCGGGTATAGAGGGAACTGTAGTGTGCAAGGGTTTGTGTGCAGTTTATATTTCAATCAATTGCGTAAGTATAAACAAGCAACAGTTATTTGAAAGCCAAACAATAAAGCATGTTATAATACAAGGCAGGGTAAAAGCGCTATTTTCTTGGTTTAATTATTTTTAAGCCAGCCCATCACTAAATGGGATCAACTCTCTAGGCTTCCCCAGTGGAGTCGCCATTTGTCGACCCTCTTGTTTTCGCGTTTTTTTATGGGTGGTTACAACGTCCTTAGGTTGTCAGATAACCGGGCTAACCTAGAGACGAGGTTTTCGAAAAGTGTTCTTGGGTTGTCCGATAACCGGGCTAACCCAAGAACGGGTTTTGAAGGGTTCATGGAGTCGCCACCGATGTTTTTACCGGAAACATCGGAAAAGGATTTTTTAAAAAGGCGTTGGTTTTCGAAAACCAACTTTGGTCATTAGAACCAGAGTTGGGTAAGGGAGTTAGTTACGTGTAAAGGAAGTATTAGTTCCTTTACGACGCCCCTTTCGGGTTCCCTATGATAGGCCGACTATTTTGGATAAATAATTAAACTGGAAAATTGCGCTTTTACCCTTTTATTATGCGGTATTTAAAGATTATGACTACATGGCCCTAGCGTCTATTGCATAATTTTAAATGAAAGCGGTAAAATTAGAAAGAGAGAGAGTGCACCTCCAAAGCAAGCTTTTTGTATTTCTCTTTAAAGAGTGAGTGCTTTTTGGCAACCCTTCACTCTACGAACTCTCAAAAACTCCGGAAATTCCTCGGAGGGATTCTAAAGAAGATTTAGAACGCTCAAAATTCTCCTAAAGACACTCAGAAACTCCGGAAATGCTTCGGAAGGATTCTAGAGAGAGAAAATCTAGAGAGAAGGAGGAGGAACTGTTTGTTTCTCTGTGGAAATGAGGGGGGGGAGAGCCCCTATTTATAGTTTTTCGCGCCTGACAGGTCGAGACCGCCGTTTCGTCTGACAGGGTCGAGACCGCCGTCTGGACAATCCAGACCGCCGTCTAGATCATGGCAGGGGGTTGAGACCACCGTCCGGATAATCCAGACCGCCGTCTCGACTAGCTAGTAAATTAAAAATATAATATTATATAATTCAATTTTCTTTAGCTAGTAAATTAAAAATATAATATTATATAATTCAAACTACATAATAAAACAATATAATACAAACATACAAACTAAAAAATCTATTACAAACTAAAAGTTAATACAAACTAAGCTACATAAACTACATAATACACACAATATAATATGAACAAGAACTTAAAAAATTATGTACTAGAATTGTTGAACAAAAAATTTTGCCCATTGTTCTCTAATTTGTGTAATATCATATTCTGGTAATGGAGATGAATCTTGAAATACCTGAAACATTAATTTGACTCTTGTAAACATGCAACATGAATAAAGTTAAATAAACTTACCTAATGTTAAAAGCAATTACCTCCGTCCAAGAATCAATTATACCCGCACAAACTATGGCTCTCATCCAATACATAACATAGTAACCACATTCAAACGAGTCTGTTTGCTTATTACACTGAAATGATGAAAAAAACATAATGTTATTTTCAAAATTTAAATACAAACAATAATTATGGTATTCACTTATATAAATAAGTTTCTAACCTTAGGATAAATGAACTGCAAAGTCTTTGTTCTAGGTTTTCCACTTAGAACATTAGTTCTAGACACGATTCTAAGTGAAAAAAGTCATATATTATTCAATATGTATTTACAATTTAAAAACATAATTAATGAATAAAAGATAAAGTTACCCTTGTAATAAGCTTTTCATTTCTTGACTCGGTTTCGATGTAATGAACAAAACTACACCACGAGTGTAATCCCGGGTATGATTACAATTAACTGCCAATGGGACCTACATTGTATGACATAAAAATTAGTTACAAAAATATAAATTAAAATACTGTAGACCCCAAATCTTGCCCGGCCTCCAAATAAAGTCAAAAGACCCCCTATTTGAAGACGGCTGAAGCCTAACAAGCCACTAGGAGAGACTATTAGGCACCCGTACTAAGATAAGAGGTTTTTTTGGCCCGAAAAATAAAGTTTCTCGCCCTGAAGGGACGAGACCGCCGTCTGGAAGGACCAGACCGTCGTCTCGCCTCACGCCAGGGACGAGACCGCCGTCTGGATTATCCAGACGGCGGTCTCGACTTCTACCTAGTCGAGACGGCGGTCTGGATTATCCAGACGGCGGTCTCAACCCCCTGCCATGATCGAGACGGTGGTCTGGATTGTCCAGACGGCGGTCTCGACCCTGTCAGACGAAACGGCGGTCTCGACCTGTCAGGCGCGAAAAACTATAAATAGGGGCTCTCCCCCCCTCATTTCCACACCAACACACAGTAGCTCCTCCTTCTCTCTAGATTTTCTCTCTCTAGAACCCCTCCGAAGCACTTCCGGAGTTTCTGAGCGTCTCTAGGCATAAATTAAGCGTCCTAAATCTTCTTTAGAATCCCTCCGAGGCATTTCCGGAGTTTCTGAGAGTTGTAGAGTGAAGGGTTGCCAAAAAGCACCCACTCTTTAAAGAGAAATACAAAAAACTTGCTTTGAAGGTGCACCCTCTCTCTTTCTAATTTTACCGCTTTCATTTAAAATTATGCAATAGACGCTAGGGCCATGTAGTCATAATCTTTAAATACCACATAATAAAAGGGTAAAAGCGCAATTTTCCAGTTTAATTATTTATCCAAAGTAGTCGGCCTATCATAGGGAACCCGAAAGGGGCGTCGTAAAGGAACTAACACTTCCTTTGCATGTAACTAACTCCCTTACCCAACTCTGGTTCTAATGACCAAAGTTGATTTTCGAAAACCAACGCCTTTTAAAACTCCTTTTCCGATGTTTCCGGTAAAAACATCGGTGGCGACTCCACGAACCCTTCAAAACCCGTTCTTAGGTTAGCCCGGTTATCGGACAACCCAAGAACACTTTTCGAAAATCTCGTCTCTAGGTTAGCCCGGTTATCGGACAACCTAAGGACGTTGTAACCACCCATGAAAAAACGCAAAAGCAAGAGGGTCAAAAAACCATCGCGTCGCTCCGACCGCCCCTTTCGTTTTTGGGAGGTGGCGACAGATGGCGACTCCACTGGGGAAGCCTAGAGAGTTGATCCCATTTAGTGATGGGCTGGCTTAAAAATAATTAAACCAAGAAAATAGCGCTTTTACCCTGTCTTGTAATATAACATGCTTTATTGTTTGACTTTCAAATAACTGTTGCTTGTTTATACTTACGCAATTGATTGAAATATAAACTGCACACAAACCCTTGCACACTATAGTTCCCTCTATACCCGGGGGCAAGTGAGATAACCATAGGGAGTGGGTGGCAGGTACGGTTCGCTGTAGTTAGGGCCTTGTGCCCACCAGTGTGATCGGAAACCACCACTCAAGGTGATAACCTTCCTCTTTTGGCAACAAGACCGACTCTGGCCTTAGTGTTGAGCATGGTCGGACGGCTGGAGAGTGGGGACCCTATAATGGGGGCACATTGGGGGCCTTAGCCTGGTGAGAATAGTTAGAACCTACCCTGACCAATGCACTTTTCTGCAGGAAAACCCTACCTCGTGATAAAAACGAAATCTCGCCTGTTCGGGGATGATCGAATTGTGTGTGCATATGTTTGTTGCATTTGTTTGTTGCATAGCATAAACAAACAACAAAACAAAAAAAATCACAAAAAATACTTTCGCAAATAAACGCCCTTATCTCGGACAGTCTGCCTTTTAGCTAGCCTGGTTTCAGGTTCTTTGTAAGCTAAGTAGCCACGCAGTTCTGACACAAGAGATAAGGGACGCTAAATATTTGTTCGCATAAAGCCATATTTTTATCTCGGACAGTCTGCCTTTTAGCTAGCTTGGTTTCAGGTTCTTTGTAAGCTAAGTAGCCACGCAGTCCGACAGAAGAGATAAAAGGCTATAAAATAAAATAATAAAAATCCAAAATAAATAAAATAATAACAATAAAACATTTATAAAAATAATGTTGACAAAGTCGTATCATTCATATCACATCATGCCATAAGTGGGAAAAACCAAGAGAAAAAAATAAATGCATAAGGAAAGTATGCATACACATCGTTTTAATAAACCCCTAAAAAGTAGGTCTTAGAGGCGTTTTTTGGGAAAATTACTCGGCCAAATCCCCTACGGGTATTTGCAGCTTGGTTCTTCGCCCTTTTCTCTTCGTTTTGACATGCTGTGCGTCCAAATCGGACAACCCAGTCAAAAGTTATGTCACTTTGAACATCTATCGCCCTTTTGTACTGGTGCATGCATAATAACATTCATTCTAGGGAGCACTAGATATCCCTAAGACAATGGCGAAAGAGGCCCCGAGCACATTTGTGACCTTCGCGACAAGGAAAGGACAAATGTACTAAGGTGTGATGGTGATTGCCATTATACTTGTCAAATCTGTGATGGGGAAGGAACCATTACACCGAGGTGGGTAGGATACCCCACAAAGCATAAGCTTTAAGGAGGATACCTAAGCCATTGTCTTAAGGAATATCCATCTCATAAATCATTCCTTTTAAACAATAAAAATCTTTTTGCATTCTAGAAAGTAGCTGGTATTCTTCATGCCCTCATCCGCATACAAAAAAAAAAAAAAAAAACAAAATCCCAAACACTATCATACGTCATGTTAGAAAATAAAACATGATAATGTTTAGGAAAAAACAAACACTTGCATACATGCCTCCACCAAGCTTCATCCTCATGCATCTAATAATAGACAGTCGAAGAAGTGGATATTCCTCAATACCATGAGAAGAGGATTAGGGCATTCGCATGCCATGCACGGAAAGTAAAAAAGAAAATAAATAAAAATATTTACCCGCCTATGGGTTCATTTAGGCTTCTCCGCTTTCAAAAAAAAAATGTACTTCGAAACATTGCATTGAGGAATGTACACTGTCTGAATGAAATAAATAAAATTGTTTGTTTTCATCATCTCTTCAAACGTCTACTGCATTCATAAATTGCATTCATTCTCACTTTAATAATAATAAGATAATAAAAAAGAAAGGATTAATTGATGTGCTTCCCATGAATCGGAATAAGATGGAGAGTAAGCCTTTCGTCATCAAGTTCTCTCCAATGGTTGATCCGCCCAAGGAGGATAACAAGCCTCAACCATTGGATATCCAAGTCAATAAGGAAGAAGGGGCAAAGATGCCGTTACATTTATTTATGTCTCGAACAAAATAAAGTTGTACCATTGAGATACACATAAACATCGTTCATCAATGAAGATATCTCCAGCATAGCCGGCATTGGGGGGCAGAATTAGAAGTGAAACAATCTACACCCCCAGGAGCTATAAGGCAATGCTCCCAAGAATAAAGAAAAAATAAAAAGACCGAAGAAAAACATAATCCAAAAAGGAAATTGAAGAGACTTTTGGATTCACGACGCTGAGGCAATTCACGACGCTCCGCCAAAGAGACAAACTCAGGGTAGGCGACAAGCTAGTCACAGCTTAAACTAGAGACGACATTCAGATCAGTAAGTCGTTTGCCCTACCTTGAATGGATGCGACGGAAAAGGACCTTTGAAATATCTTTTGCCAATATGAAAAGACTTCCCCAACAATATGAAGGTGACCCACATAATATGGATATCGCCCAAACCAAGGGCTCATTAGAAACTCTCAAGGAATAAGGGAGCCACTAGATTTTAAAGACAATCCTTCGAAGCTTTACCCTGCAAAGGATCAAGCTACATGGAGAAAAGGGAAGTCTCCCCTCTGCAGCTCGAATCAGATTTTCCCAAACAGAGGGGTTCAAGCGTCAAAAACGACTTTAGTCATTAGGTGTTCTCCTTCTTATTCTTAGGATTTGTAAATCCAATGACTATTAGAGATTACTCCTCGGGGCTAGCCCGACCCCCAGCATTGTAGGGCACATATTTCCCTATGAATTACAAAGAATGTCATTCTTACTATCTGCTTCTCTTCTTGCTATTCATGTCTAAACCTCATTAATAACCATGTTTAAGCAAACATTTTCAAAATGCGTCAAAGTAATCAAAATGCGCCATTGACCAAAATAAAAGTCAAATCCATCACTACTGATTGACTAGAAACACAAAATAAAGTTTTACCTCGTCATAAATAAAGCCGTGTTTCGCCAATGTTGTGCAAAAAGAAAAAAAAAATCAAAAGGAAGCCCATAAAAGCTAAAGGCCAAAAGAAAGAGGCAAGGTACCCGGTAGGAAACCCACTAAGGGGGATACGCAAAAGATAGGGTCAACCCGGTAGGACACCCGAACAAAAATAAAGGGTAGCCTAGGCAAAAGTTAGGGTTACAAAATAAAGTCCGCTAGGTTTCCCAAAGCAAGAAAAATGAAACCTAGACAAAAGTTAGGACATAGCACAACATCCTAGGCTGAAAACCCAAAGGGTAGACTAGGGAAGTCAATCAGTCATAGCAAGCGCCATAGAATAAGACGCCACTCCATAAACAAAACCTTTGTCTAAACTAGCCTAAACACTCTAATCAACCTTGGCTAGCCATGCTTAGAAAAACCATTTTTGTCAAAATAAAACAAATCTAAAACACAAGCCTTTGAATTAAATATCCTCTTCTTTCTCTTCTCTTGACCCTTACTACTACATCATTCTAGTAATTAGTAGGGAAATGTGGAGATAGTAGTCAATAGGAGATTGACACCCCCAAGGAAAGGGAGGGGCGCACTGACATGGCAAGTCGCTCTAAAATCAACACAATCATTCTTCGGTCACGGTAAAATCAAGACGGCAAAATGGATACAGTCTATCCCTGTCGACGAAGCGCATAACGTCAGAAGCTCATCAGAAGTAAAAGCACATTGGTTAATCCTTTTGAAAAATTAATTGAAATAGTATTATAGGATGCATATCACAGACATTGCATGCATATGATAGGCTCCTATATCTCAAAAAAGAAGAGAAACAAAAAATGACAATAAAAAGAATAATGCCTGCTAGGAGATTCTTAGGCAAAAGTTAGGGTAGCCCGCTAGATCGAAAACCCGCAAAGGGCGGTCTAGACAAAAGTTAGGGCATCCATAAAAAAGGAAAAAGCCCTCTAAGATATCCTAGGCAAAAATTAAGGCAGCCCGCTAGATCAAAAACCCTAAAAGGGCGGTCTAGGCAAAAGATAGGGCTAAACCAAAAAATGAATAAAAGAGAAGAGCCCTTCATCATAATTATAAAAAAGTCCAGCAGGAGACTGCCAGTCACTTTTCCAGATGCATCAATCAATAGATTGCATTTAGGGCATCCACACACAAGTAGTCGCACAAAACGACTTTGTCAATGTCAAAAATGAAAGAAATAAAAATTACTTCAGACAAATAACAAAAAACGAAAAGCATTCATACATATAAGGAGACTAGCTCCATGTTTGTGATTGAAAACAGGATCACTGAGACTGAGTCTCCAAATAATGCCCTCAAGAAAATGAAGAAAGTCGTCAATCAAGCGACTCAGCAAGAGCTTCTGAAAATCAAGAGCTCTAGCTACCATCCTTCTACTCAGAAAAGAAGGCACAAGAAAGTAATAAGTCTTCACACAGTGCTCTCCCTCAAGAAAGAAGAGCGAGTCGTCATCAAAAGCTTCCAGAAGCCAAAGCTCCAAACATCACCCAATAAAAGAGGGCACAATCATCAAGACATCATAAAAGAAAAGCCGACGGAAAGGCTTAGTCATCCCCAAGAGGATCTTTGCCTACTACGAAGGCAAAACAAAAATACTCCTCACGGCTCAGCATTACCACCACATGAGTCATCGAGCACACTCACCCAAAGTCTCCTCCACACTCCCCAACGGAGAATAAAGGCTCCAAGAGCCCATCATCATCATCATCAACAGTCAAAAGAGTCCGATCTCCATACCATCAAGGGCTCAACATAAAGAGAAAAAAGAAGAAAACCCTTGCATCCCCAGCGGATATCCAAAAGAAAGCGTCGCAACAGAGAAGGTCGAATAAAAATCCCCAAGTGGATCTCCCTACAAAAAAGGATGAATAAGGAAATCTCCATCCTCAGTAGAATAAGAGCTTCATAAGGTCAGCTCGCATCAACATTAATCAAGGAGCCAGGACTCCATCCCAGAAAAATCGGATCCCCATGGAAGTTAATAATCCCTTGATGGATCACCTAAGAAAATTTTATCCCCTGCGGATCCCCAAAGAGAAGAAAAGTCTGCGTGCATAAAAATAAATTAAAAAGTAACAAGGCGCATGCATTATCCCAATAAAAAAGCCAGATTTCAAAATCGCGATAAAAAAAGAGATAAATCGTGGAAAAAGGCAAAATCAAATAAAAATCCTAACTTCCAGGAAATCAAATCCCTAAAGTGGGTCACCGCAGAAAAAGGGAAAATCAACAAAAAAGAGAAATAAAAAATTCCACTCCCCCCAACAGAATAAGAGCATCACAAACGCCAGCTCACACCCACATCAATTAAGGAGTCACAACTCCATTCCCCAAAAAAGGCGACCAAAATTAGATCCCCAAGGAGTCAACCAACTCCCTAGTAGATCACCAAAAAAAACTTACCCAGAGAGCCTACTGCAAAGGCAAAACTTCAAATGCATATCCTCAGAAAGCTACTTGCCTAACATGGATATCCCTAGTGGAACGCATAGGCAAAACCTTGCAAGCAAAAAAGCAACATTAGCCTATTCAGAGGCAAAGAAAAAAGCAAAACCAAAAGTCTTCACCTCCAAACGGAACATCTGCCTACTCAGAGGCATTACCAAAAACTCAATGGATATCCGCCTACTCAAGAGGCGTCACCAAGATCAACAAATCCCCAGAGGATTCCTGCCTACCTAAGAGGCACTTATCAAAAAATTCCCGACAACCAGCAAAGTCGGATGACCACCACAAAAGCCAGATTTCAAAATCGCGATAAAAAAAGAGATAAATCGTGGAAAAAGGCAAAATCAAATAAAAATCCTAACTTCCAGGAAATCAAATCCCTAAAGTGGGTCACCGCAGAAAAAGGGAAAATCAACAAAAAAGAGAAATAAAAAATTCCACTCCCCCCAACAGAATAAGAGCATCACAAACGCCAGCTCACACCCACATCAATTAAGGAGTCACAACTCCATTCCCCAAAAAAGGCGACCAAAATTAGATCCCCAAGGAGTCAACCAACTCCCTAGTAGATCACCAAAAAAAACTTACCCAGAGAGCCTACTGCAAAGGCAAAACTTCAAATGCATATCCTCAGAAAGCTACTTGCCTAACATGGATATCCCTAGTGGAACGCATAGGCAAAACCTTGCAAGCAAAAAAGCAACATTAGCCTATTCAGAGGCAAAGAAAAAAGCAAAACCAAAAGTCTTCACCTCCAAACGGAACATCTGCCTACTCAGAGGCATTACCAAAAACTCAATGGATATCCGCCTACTCAAGAGGCGTCACCAAGATCAACAAATCCCCAGAGGATTCCTGCCTACCTAAGAGGCACTTATCAAAAAATTCCCGACAACCAGCAAAGTCGGATGACCACCACAAAAGATCAAAAACAAAGAATTCCCAGCAATCAACAAGCTGGACGAACACCAACACAATCCCCAGCACAGACCGGACGACAATTCCCAGAAAAGACAAAAAACAAAGACAGAACACATCTCAACAACGGCGCATGATCAGAATCAGTAAGCCGCCACCACTGCCAAAGGGTCAGCCACCGCAAGAAGGGGCATCCAGAGGCACATAACCAGACGGGGGTTCATACTCGTCAGCCAAGGGGTCAGCTACCGCGTCAAAGGAGCATCCCGAGGTTTCACATCAGCGCATGATCAGAATCAGTAAGCCGCCACCACTGCCAAAGGGTCAGCCACCGCAAGAAGGGGCATCCAGAGGCACATAACCAGACGGGGGTTCATACTCGTCAGCCAAGGGGTCAGCTACCGCGTCAAAGGAGCATCCCAAGGTTTCACATCGGCGCATGGTCAGAATCAGTAAGCCGCCACCACAGCCAAAGGATCAGCTACCGCAAGATAGAGCATCCGGAGGCTTAACACTAGATGGGGGTGTGTACTCATCAGGCCTTACAGAAGAGGGCTTACCAGGCGGGGGTTCATACTCGTCAAACCAAATGAGGGTTCGTACTCATCAGCTGAAGGGGTCAGCCACCGTGTCAAAGGAGCATCCCAGAAGCGCACAACACAACATCTCCCCAGAGGATCACCCGCCACAAAGACGGAGTATCTGAAGGGAAACCGGGCAAGAGGGTCAAACTCCTTTACCCTCCAGTCGATCACCTTGGCACAAAAGGCCAGCAGTCGACTGGTCGGGTAAAGGGGGGGCAGCTGTAGACCCCAAATCTTGCCCGGCCTCCAAATAAAGTCAGAAGACCCCCTATTTGAAGACGGCCGAAGCCTAACAAGCCACTAGGAGAGACTATTAGGCACCCGTACTAAGATAGGAGGTTTTTTTGGCCCGAAAAATAAAGTTTCTCGCCCTGAAGGGACGAGACCGCCGTCTGGAAGGACCAGACCACCATCTCGCCTCACGCCAGGGACGAGACCGCCGTTTGGATTATCCAGACGGCGGTCTCGACTTCTGCCTAGTCGAGACGGCGGTCTGGATTATCCAGACGGCGGTCTCGACCCCCTGCCATGATTGAGACGGCGGTCTGGATTGTCCAGACGGCGGTCTCGACCCTGTCAGACGAAACGGTGGTCTTGCCCTGTCAGGCGCGAAAAACTATAAATAGGGGCTCTCCCCCCCTCATTTCCACACCAACACACAGTAGCTCCTCCTTCTCTCTAGATTTTCTCTCTCTAGAACCCCTCCGAAGCACTTCCGGAGTTTCTGAGCGTCTCTAGGCATAAATTGAGCGTCCTAAATCTTCTTTAGAATCCCTTCGAGGCATTTCCGGAGTTTCTGAGAGTTGTAGAGTGAAGGGTTGCCAAAAAGCACCCACTCTTTAAAGAGAAATACAAAAAAATTGCTTTGAAGGTGCACCCTCTCTCTTTCTAATTTTACCGCTTTCATTTAAAATTATACAATAGACGCTAGGGCCATGTAGTCATAATCTTTAAATACCGCATAATAAAAGGGTAAAAGCGCAATTTTCCAGTTTAATTATTTATCCAAAGTAGCCGGCCTATCATAGGGAACCCGAAAGGGGCGTCGTAAAGGAACTAACACTTCCTTTGCATGTAACTAACTCCCTTACCCAACTCTGGTTCTAATGACCAAAGTTGGTTTTCGAAAACCAACGCCTTTTAAAACTCCTTTTCCGATGTTTCCGGTAAAAACATCGGTGGCGACTCCACGAACCCTTCAAAACCCGTTCTTGGGTTAGCCCGGTTATCGGACAACCCAAGAACACTTTTTGAAAACCTCGTCTCTAGGTTAGCCCGGTTATCGGACAACCTAAGGACGTTGTAACCACCCATGAAAAAACGCGAAAGCAAGAGGGTCGAAAAACCATCGCGTCACTCCGACCGCCCCTTTCGTTTTTGGGAGGCGGCGACAAGACACTTGCCTCTTCCTTATGGAAGATTACAAGCGCACTTGGGCCTCTTTCGCCTTTGTCTTAGGGATATCTAATGCCCCCTAGAATGAGTGTATTTATGTATGCACTAGTAAAAAAAAGGACTTTTTATGATAATAGGGGCGACAGATGTTCAAAGTGCGATAACTTTTGACTGGGATGTCGGATTTGGACGCACAACATATCAAAACGAAGAGAAAAAGGTGAAGAACAAGGCTGAAAATTCCTAAAGGGGATTTGGCCCAACAATTTTCCCAAGAAACGCTCCTAAGACCCATTTTTTAGGGATTTATTAAGATGATACATATGCATACTTTTCTTTTGCATTTATTTTCTCTCTTGGTTTTTTCGCTTATGACATGATGCGATATGAATGATACGACTTTGTCAAAATTATTTTTATAAATGTTTTGATTTTTTTTTTATTATTAATATTTTTTTTTTTACCCTTTTATCTCTTCTGTCGGACTGCGTGGCTACTTAGCTTACAAAGAACCTGAAACCAGGCTAGCTAAAAGGCAGACTGTCCGAGATAAAAATGGTTGTTGTGAAAGAATGGTCTTAGCTGAAAGTAATGAAGATCTTTGTCGCCGCCGTCCGTTCCGACGTCTAGGGACATCTCGAACGTTTATGCGAGCGGTCGCGAAAAGATGGTTTAGACTCGCGTTTTTGTGTTAAAATATGTTCATTGCTTCCGAGGTGCTCAACAACTGAACTATCCTCTAATAAAAGCAAGGTTTTCGAAAAGGGGTTCTTTTGGAGTCGCGACCAATGTTTTGACCGTAAACATTGGAAAAGGATAAAAAAGGCGTTGATTTTAATAAAAACCAAACTTGGCCATTATAACCAGAGTTAGGTAAGAGAGTTAGTTATGTGTGGGGAAGGTGTTAGCACCCCACAACGCCCCTTTCGGGTTCCCTATGACGGATTAATTCATTTAAGTAAAGATTACGAAAAATTACGCGATTACCCTATTTTATTGCATAATATTCAAAATGGCTACCTACATGACTTTATTTCATATTGCATACATAAAGTAATAAATAAAGCAGTAAAGGAGAAGAGAATTGAACAGAACCTCCGTAGCAAGCTTTGTATTGCGAATCTTTTAACTGTGAGGATGCGTTTTGGCAATCCCCCGCTCTACAAAGACTCTCCTCTCCGAATACAAGATCGACTCGACTAAATTTTTACAGAAGAATCGAATGCTGGAATATGATTCCTTAACTGATTGTTACCTTATTAAGGCAATCAGAGAGTTCATTCGAAGAAGGAAGAGAAAAGACAAGTACTAGGAGTTGTCTGGTGTGTGAAAAAGTGGCAAATGAGCCTCCTATTTATAGTTTTCGCAGCCTGGCAATTTTGGGACGACCATCTGGATTGGGACGACCATCTGGGTTGGGACGGCCGTCCCAATTGAATTTTTTACATTTGAGTCCACCTCTTGAAGAGTGGGACGGCCAGTCTCACTTGGGACGACCATCCCACATGGCCAGGGTAGCTTGGGACGGCCGTCTCAAATTTGGGACGACTGTCTCAACTTGTTTTGGCCAGCTTTTGTGTTCTAGGACCCCCGGGAAGCTTTCCTTTCCTTATTCGGACATCGGTTGATGCTGATAGATGCCCGTTGAAGCTTTATCTTCATATAGGAAGTCTTCTTGGCCTTTATTGAGATACCAGGTGAGCTTTATCTTGTTATAGGAAGTCTCCTTAGCCTTTATTGAGAGGCCGGGCAAAATTAGGGGTCTATAGCTACCCCCCCTTCACCTACCTGGCTAATTTGTTGGCTTAATGTGTCGACAAAATTGGTTGGTAGGGGAAGGAGTTAACCCTTTTGCCCGGTTATCCTTCAGATGCTCCTTTGCTGATCCTCCGGATGATAAATATTTTTGATAGGTACCAACCCCTATCTGGTTTGAGCCTTACTTTATAAGGCTCTGGTGAGTACTTACCCTCACTAGGTATGAGTCTGCATTTCACTAGACTCTTGTGGGTACCTACCCCCACTAGGTATGAACCTTGTTTTGCAAGGCTTTGGTGAGTACCTACCCTCACCTGGTACGAGTTCGCATTTTGCTAAACTCTTGTGGGTACTTACATCTGAGGTGCTCAACACTTGAACTATCCTCTAACAGAAGCAAGGTATTTGCACCCGTTTTTGTGTAATGCTCTGGTGAGTATTTTACTCTACCTGATGCATTTTGCTAAGTTTTGATGAGTACCTACTCTCATCCGGTACAAACCTTATTTTATAAGGCTCTGGTGGGTACCTACCCCCACCTGGTATGAATCTGCATTTTTGCTAGATTCTGATGAGTACCTACCATCATCCGGTATAAACCTTATTTTATAAGGCTCTGGTGGGTACCTACCCCCACCTGGTATGAATCTGCATTTTTGCTAGATTCTGAAGAGTACCTACCCTCATCCGGTATAGACCTTATTTTATAAGGCTCTAGTGGGTACCTACCCCCACCCGGTACGAATCTGCATTTTGCTAGATTCTGATGAGTACCTACCCTCATCCGGTATAAACCTTATTTTATAAGGCTCTGGTGGGTACCTACCCCCACCTGGTACGAATCTGCATTTTTGCTAGATTCTGATGAGTACCTACCCTTATCCGGTATAAACCTTATTTTATAAGGCTCTGGTGGGTACCTACCCCCACCTGGTACGAACCCCGTTCTGCAAGGCTCTTGTGGGTACCTACCCCCACCCGGTACGAACCCCATTCTGCAAGGCTCTGATGGGTACCTACCCCCACCTGGTACGAACCCCGTTCTGCAAGGCTCTTGTGGGTACCTACCCCCACCTAGTACGAACCCCGTTCTGCAAGGCTCTTGTGGGTACCTACCCCCACCTGGTACGAACCCCGTTCTGCAAGGCTCTTGTGGGTACCTACCCCCACCTGGTACAAACCCCATTCTGCAAGGCTCTTGTGGGTACCTACCCCCACCTGGTATGAACCCCTTTCTGCAAGGCTCTTGTGGGTACCTACCCCCACCTGGTACGAACCCCGTTCTGCAAGGCTCTTGTGGGTACCTACCCCCACCTGGTACGAACCCCGTTCTGCAAGGCTCTTGTGGGTACCTAGCCCCACCTGGTATGAACCCCGTTCTGCAAGGTTCTAAACAAGCCTCGTTCTGCAAGGCTCTTAGGATGACTTTTTGATAGTCAATCCTGTGGTCATCTGGTTTTGGAGATGTGTTGGCGGCTTATTGTTTCTGATTATGCGCTCATTCCGTGGGGAGTAATTGATTTTGACTTTTCTATTTTAGTCATCCGGTTTTACCGGGGATTTCGTTGTTTTTGGCTTTTTCGTTTAGCCATCCGGCTTTGCCGGGGATTCTTTGTTTTTGGCTTTTCTGTTTAGCCATCCGGTTTTGCCGGGGATTCTTTATTGGTTGCCTCTTATTCAGGCAGGAATCCATTGGGGATTTTTGGTTTAATTGTGCCTCTTGATTAGGCAGATGCTTCAATAGTGGTGAAGGCTTTGTTGTTTTTTGCCTTTGAATAGGCTGATGTTCCACTTGAGGATATTTGCTCTTGATAATACCTCTGAGTAGGCAGATGCTTTATTGGAAGCTTTGTGCTTTGGATTTGTATTGCCTCTTGCATAGGTTGATTTCCCGTTTCTTGGGCATATTGGTTCTTTGATTGCCTTTGAGTAGGCAGATGCTTTTCTTGGGAGTGAAAGCTTTGCATTTCACTGGGGATATTCATATTGGGTGTTATAGGCGATTAACTCCCTGAGGATATGAATTTGTAGTTTGCCTCTGTCGTAGGCTCGTTGGGGGATAATTTTTCTTTTTGGTGATCTGCCGGGGATTTGATCATTTTCTCGGAGATCTATTTTGAATTGCCCCTAGGGAGGAATGGAGTTTTTGACTCCTTATTGGATGCTGTTGTTTGAGCTGCCTTTGCCTATACTCTTATTCCGCTGGGGAATGGGTTTTTATCTTTTTCTCGCGATTTGTATCTCTTTTTCGCGATTTGGCTTTTACATATGTGCACCTTTTTATGCACATTGGCTTTTTCTTTGGATGAAAAGATATTTTTTTTTCTCTTTTCTTTTTGGTGATCCCTGGGGAATTTTTCTTTACTTCTTGGGGATCCAATCCTTGATTTGATTTTTTATGATGGAGTCTTGGCTCCTGACTTTTGTGAAGCTCTTTATTGAGTGGGATGAGGAGATTTTCTTCTTTTTCTTTTTTTTTTGGGATTCACCGAGGAGTCTGTCGGTTTCCTGGGGATCCAAATTTGATGATGGAGTCTTGGCTCCTGGCTTTGTGAAGCTCTTATTTGAGCTGGAAGATGGAAAAATTTTTGTTTTCCTCTTTTTGTAGACTTTCTTGATATACTCTACTTGGAGATTTTTATTCAGCCTTTTTCGTGCCTCTATTGGGGAATGAAAGTTTTTCTTTTTCTTTCTTTTTCGTTGCCCCCTGGTGATATGGAGGATTTGACTCCGTATTTTCTTTGATGGACTCTTGTGTAGTCCTTATTCTCCCTTGGGGAATGAAGCGGAGACTCTTGCATGAGTGTGCTTGATGACTCATGTGGTGATGTTGCTGAGTCATGAGGTAGTCATTTTGTTTTGCCTCTGGAGTAGGCAAGGATCCGCTTGGGGATGATCAAGCCTTTCTGTTGGCTTTTTCATGTTGATGACTTTCTTCTTTTTTTGGATAGAAGGTTAGAGCTAGTTTTCTTGAATATTTTTGTTGGAATAATCTTAATTTCGCCTTTTTCTTTTGCGACTTTGATCTTTATCGCAAGTTATTTGAAATCTGGCTTTTTAATACATCACGTGTGCCTTTTATTTTATAATTTTTGTACATGTGGGATTTTTGAAATGTAGACAGAAATAACAATGTTTATTTATTACTTCTCTTTTTTTGTGATACATTCAAGCATTTTCAAATTACTAGAAAATATCTAAAAGGAAAACTCCTAATCATCTACTTCTGGGCTAGAATGGGCAGATGGTGCTGGCGAAGGAATACGGCGGAGTAGGCGGCGCTAGAACCTTGCCTGTGTCTGGACCAGATTCTCTATCTGATAGTCTGTCCTATCTTGCCTCGTGGTCAACTGACTAAACTGCTGTCGCATGAATTGGAACTGATCCTCCATATAAGCATGCTCGTCATCTATCCGTCGGTACAAGCCGGCAAAGTCTGGATCATGACTGCTGCTGGGATTCCGAAGTCGCAGGGATGTCTTGTGGTGTGTCAAAATCGCGCATATCCAGCGAAATCGAGATTATGGGGTTTAAAATAAACCCTGATCCTTGTCAACTAAGGATGCTCATGTGGACCAGCATCCCTCCGCTAATCGGCTCTGGTTGGAGGTTAGCTGGGAGGTCTTCTCTGTTAGTGCATCCTTAATATTCAGCTAAAGGGATAAGAAAGGGAGCTACCATGATGGCTCCTGTTGAGCCGCGGGTTCCGTAATCTTTTACGGCTTTTAGGAAGGCATATCCTGGGTTGCATCGAAGCCCTTGATGCATGCAGTAAACAAGGAAAAGGTAAGCCAGTGTTACCTTCCCTTGGCTTTCCTTCCGGCTGTGTACGATCCCAGCTAGTAATTTATGGCATATGCGGAGCGGAGGAGAGAAAGTTGCACCCTTCAGGTTTGACGGCAGAGTATGAGCTCCAGTGATTTCCTTCCACATGCTGGTGGTGGTGAGAGCAGCAGGTTTTTCCAGATATGCGGACCGATATTCTGGTGTTCTTGTGTCCGCTCGTTGGCAGAAGCCCATTATGACGTTAAAGTCATCCAGAAAAGTGGTTCAGTAGGCCCCATCCATCCAGTAGGAGACGGCCTGAGTAGGTGGAACTCCGGGCATTGTGGACGGCATTTCTACCAGACTGACAGAAGCAAGGAATTCCAGCGTAGCAGTACGGTGGATCCGGGTAGGTGGCTCACGGAGCAGAAAGTCCCATCCTATGTTGTGGATGAACCTTCTGACGTCTTGATCCCAGCCAAATGTAGTTAGGATTTCAAAATCCAACCGTAGCATGGGGTGCCAGGAGAACTGTTGGACATTTGCTAACCGCTGTTGATGTGGTTCTGCCATTAAAGTGTTAATGACGGGAGTTCCTCTAGTAGAGGTCCTAGTGCGTTTTCTTCTGGATGAGGCTTCTCCATGCTCCATCGTATATAGTACTCACTTAAGGATGCTAGGAGTGTGTAAAAAGGGAGGAGAAGCAAGATAGAAAGCTGGGAATGAGGTGCCAAAGCCAAGATCTGCGCCTAGCATATATAGGAGGTGCCAGGGAAATTGGAACGGCCGTCTGGGTTGGGACGGCCGTCTCACTTGAAAATTTGCTATGTGGACAACCAACCGAAGAATGGGACGGCCGTCCCACTTGGTATGCGCGTCTCAACTGAATGATGCAATTTGAGATGGCCGTCTCGACATTGGGACGACCGTCTCAAGCTTTTTGAGTTGTTTTTTGGTTTTTTTGTTGAGAAGGAGGCTAGGACTCCATTCATTGATGTTTTAATGCATGTAATGTTTCATGATATGCATCCTATGATCTATTTCAGTTAATATTTCGAAAGTTTTAATTGATGTGCTTTAACTTCGGGCGCATTCTTGGTGCTGTACCTTTCTATCATCATGTTTCTTGATTAACAAGCTTGGCTGTACCTGATTTTCCGTCTTGGACTTTTCTTGCTATAGCCGAAGAGCAATCTTTTGTTCGTAGGGCAACTGCCATATCAATGCCCCCCTTCCTTTCCTTAGGGATCTCAACCTTCTTATTGATCACTATGTTTCCACATTCCGCTTATTACTTGAATGCTTTATAGTGAAATGGTCAAGAGAAGAGAAAGAAAAGGATTTACAACAAGGGCTTGTGTTTTAGAGGGATATTTTTTTGAAATAGAGGTTTCTGTAAGAATGGCTAGCCAGGGTTGGTCTGTGTTTAGGCTAGTTTAGGTAAACGTTTCATTCTTATGATGTGGCGTCTTTATTTTACTGACTTGTGGGGCCTTTTTGTGATTAATTAGCCTTCCTAGCCCGCCCTTTCGGGTTTTCAGCCTAGGATGTTATGCTTAAGTCCTAACTTTTGTCTAGGTTTCCCTTTTTGTATTTATTTTTAGGAATACCTAGCGGACTTTTATAACCCTAATTTTTGCCCAGGTTACCCTTTATTATTGTTCGGGTCTCCTGCCGGGTTTACCCTATCTTTTGCGCAGCCCCCTTTTGTGGGTTTCCTGCCGGGTATTTTGCCCTTTTATTTTCTTGTCTTGGCCTTTGGCCTTGACGGGCTCTCCTTTTTTGTATATATGTATTTTTTGCATAACATTGTCGAAACTTGATTCTATCGAGATTAGATTTTATCCGTGTTTCTAGTTAATCAATCATATTTGACTTTGCTTTATGACGCTTTAATTGTTCTGACGCATTTAGAACAAAACGTCTATCTAAACCTTGTTTAAAAAATGGGGTATAGACATATTTAGCAAGAAAAGAAGCAGATAGTAAGAATATCATTCTTTTGTAATTTCGGGGAAATGTGTGCCCTAGAAATGCTCGGGGGACGGGCATACCTTGAGGAGTGATCTCTAATAGTCACTAGGTTTACATCCCTTAGAATTGGAAGAAGGACACCTAATGACTAACGCTACCCTTTGCGCTAATATCCCTCCTTTTCGGAATATTGTCTTTGAGGGATAAGACTTCCCTGTTTTCCGTATGGTTTGATCTTTCGTGGGGTCATACCCTAAACCATACTTTAAAGGATTATCTTTGAACTCCGGTGGCTCTTTTATTCCTTGAGTATTCTTTCCGAGCCCCTTTCCTGGGCAATATCCGAATCTCTTCATCATACGGGCTACCTTTGTATTACTGGGAAGTCTTTCTATGTTGGCAATTTCGAGTGCTTGAAAAGATGTTTCAAGAGCCTCTTCAGCCGCATCCACATATGGTTGGACGGACGATTTGCTTATTAAAAAGTCTTCTTTAGCTTGAACCATGACGAGTTTATCATTTGTCACAAACTTGACTTTTTGGTGGAGCATTGAAGGTATTGCCTTAGCGCTATGAATCCAAGGTCTACCAAGGAGACAACTATATGCCGGCGTGATATCCATCACGTGGAAGTATATCTTAAAAATAGTAGGGCCAATTTGAATTGGTAGACTAATTTCTCCTGCTACTTCACGTTTTGATCCATCAAAGGCTCGAACAATTGTATTACTCGGGCGCATGTGGGTTCCTTGCACTGTTATCTTGTCAAGCGTGCCTTTAGGCATGACGTTTAAGGATGACCCATTATCCACCAGAACTTTGGAAATGAGATATTCCTTGCATTTGACAGAAATATGCAAGGACTTGTTGTGATTTGACCCTTCTAAAGGGAGTTCTTCATTTGTGAAGGTAAGATGATTATTGGCTGTAATGTTACCAATAATTCCTTCAAATTTGTCCTGAGATATTGCATGCGGAACGAATGATTCATTCAAAACCTTTAATAGTGCGTTTCGATGCGGTTCCGAACTCATTATAAGTGATAACAAGGTTATCTTTGCAGGAGTGCGATTGAGTTGATCGATGATGGAGTACTAGCTTTGTCTTATGTACTGGAGTAACTCATCTGTCTCCTCCTTGGATTCTTTTTCCTCTTCGGCCTTATCTTTTGCCTTATCTTTAGGAATATTATCTTGTAATTCCTTGGGGGAATATATTCTTTCGCTTCTTGTCCTGCCCCCAATACCGGCTATGTTGGAGATGTCTTGATTAACTGGTGATTCTTCTGAGTATCTCCAAGGTACAACTTTATTTGATGAATAAGGGAAAGGATGAGGTATGAATAAACGTAAAGGCGTTATTGCCTCTTCCCTTTTATCGATTGGAATAACCAATGGTGCTTGTTTATTATCATCTTTGGATCTATCGACCGTTGTAGAGATTTTGATGACGAAAGGCTTCTTTTCCATTTATTCTGATTTGTGGAAAGCACATCAATTAATCCTTCCTTTTTATTATCTTTGTTATTAAAATGAGGAGGGATGTATGAATGTATGCAACTTATGAATGCAATAGACAGTTTAAGGAAAAAAATCTTTTTATTTCAACTAGAAAGTGTTTATCCTTCTATACAATGCTTTGAAGCAAGTGTTGACAAAAACGGAGAAGCTTGAAGAATCCTATAGGTAAATTAGGCTTTCTTCGTAATTCATCTTCAGCTGTTCTCACATGATTTCTGAGCGTCTTGATTTGCTCATGTACCGCCTGGCTCATATCTTCACTATATCGACGAGCCTCTTTTATCTTTTCTTCTTGATGAATGATCAAGGCATGTTGTTGGTCAGACCTATCTATTACTTGGTCTCTTTCACGAAGTAATTGACCATACTGAGCTAATCCATCTTTTTCTTTATCATGTAGCTCCTCTAGGTCTTCTCTGTATCTTTCAGCGGTTTCCCACCACTTTTGTGCTTCTGACCGAGTTTCTGCTAGGTCATCCTGTATTAACTTGATCGTTTTTGCCTGTTCTGCAAGCGCACTCTTAAGATGTGCTATTTCGTCATTCATGTCCCGGAATAGACTATCTTGTTCAAGCCTCGGAATTTTCAGTGCTTCTTTAGTCTCTTCTTGATAGTCAGCACAATCATTCTTAAGGCGCTCTATTTCATGGTCCTTCTTTTTACATTGCCTTTTTAGACCATCTATTGTAAGGGTTGCTTCTTACTCTTTTTAGCTGAGCTTCCATGATTTCTACCCTTTTATTTAAGGCATTGACCTGCAATTGTAGCTCTTCATTGACTAATGTTGTGGTGAATGTAGTGGATGGTTGGGGTATCCTTCTACTCTTCCTCCATTCTTCATATTCGTGGGACGTAGACACCTTAACCTTTCCAAGTTCTTTGTCTCCTATATAGACGGGTCTTTCCCATACTTTCCGGACAGCGGATACTTCTTCAAAGCTATGGGAATAATGGCATAGACTCAGCCCTCTGAGCTCTTCTTGAGTTGGCACGGTCTGGGTTCTCATGAGTTGTCTCATAGATATCTTAGGAGAGTAAGCTATACAACCCCTAAGGCCTAGTGGTGGTATGCTCAGGTAATCTCTGCATCGTATAAGAATATAACCGGGTCGGAACCAAGGGCAAACCCATGATACATGCTCTATGTTCCAATTTTCTAACTCGGTTTTCCATTCTAAAGCTTGACGGTGCTGAAGAGGGATTTTTGAAAAACTTCTTAAAGGATCAGGGAATATGCCGATGTAGCTTGAAGCGTAGAAGTGAGTGACGCCCCATACATATAGTAATGAAGTGCAACATCTAAGTGTTTTCCCCTGTTTCTGTCGGCAAAAATCTACTGAAAGTAGGGTATCAGCAAGAATTGCAGGTATAGGACTCTTAGAGTATACATCCCAGGCAAAGAATGCATCTATTGCAGCATGATCCACAATGTTCACATGAAATGGGAATAATATGATTCCGAACATTGCCAATGCTAGAGTTTTGTTGAAGGTAGACCAATCTTTCTTTTCAGCCAAAGAGATTAAGTGATCTTCTATTATGGACATTTTCCAACCTCAGATGTTGCCTTTTCCCTCTAGGATGGATTGATGAGGAGGCAGTCGTAGGATAGTAGCAACCTTACTCACGGCCACATATACTCCTGAGCAGACATAGACCCCAACTGACTGAGGCCATCTAACCATGAGTTCATATTCTTCTAAGGTTGGTACTAAATCGAACTGCGAAAACTCAAAGCAGTGTAGATCGGGATTCTAGAAGTGGACCAATGCTCTAACAAAGATAGGATTGATGCTGACTTTCAGGAGGTCAAGGATCCTTCCATAAGATTTCTCAAAGTTAGCACTGACCTCTGGCGGCATATATGTACTCAACTGCCTTAACTTCTCTACACGGCATAGAAGGATTTCCACTTTCTTTAACTGTCTATTACTGGATCCCTCCATTATCTAAAAGGAATGAAAATGCATGATATGAGGATGAGTCCTTGTAAATGCATGCATGTAAGTGTTTGTTTTTCTAAGTATTATCATGTTTTATTCCTAATATGATACATGATAGTACTTGGTTTTTCTTAAAAAGGAAACTATCTATATGGATGTTTATGGGTTTTGATGAAGAGAGTCCTATTTTCTTCTCTTAACATTTTTATGAACAAAGGTTGTATGAATTATAAGACTTTTTCAAGAATCTTTTTATTATAAAAAGGCATTTTGATGGCTTTCATTCGTTTTTATATTTTTTATGACCCTTTATCTCTTCTGTCGGTCAACGTAGCTACTTAGCTTACAAAGAACCTGAAACCAGGCTAGCTTAACTGAAGACCGTCCGAGATAAAGTTGGTTTATCTTATCACTTTTATGATTTTTAGGGTTTTTCATTATTTTTGTTTGTTGTATGATTACCCTATGTTAATGCATCAATACAAATGCAGCAAACGAATGCAAACACAATTCATACATCCACGAGCAGAGCCACACTTATTTAATCACGAGGTAGGGTTTTCCTGCAGAAACGTGCTTGGTTTAGGTGGTTCTAAATTGTTCTCACCAAGGCCAAAGGTCCCCAAGGTGCCCCCATTATAGGGACCTCTCAATCTCTCAGTCCTTGGGTCATGCACGGAACTCCATGTCGACATCCTTGGACCAAAAGAAGAGAGTTATCACCTTGAGTTGGTGGTTTCCGACAACGGTTGTAGCCCCGTGTGCCAACAAGCCGGTCGTATCTGCCACCCACTCCCTATAGGTATTCACTCTTGCCCCCGGGTATAGAGGGACTGTTGTGTGCAAGGGTTTTTGTGTGCAATTTATATTTCAAACAATTTGCAGAAAATAATCATACAGCAATTTTTTAAAGCCATACAATAAAACATACAGAAAAGGGTAAAGGCGTAATTTCAAATCTTTACTTAGTTTGAATTTTATCCGTCACTAAATGGGATCAACTCTCTAGCTTCCCCACTGGAGTCGCCATTTGTCGCCGCCGTCTGTTCCGACGTCTAGGGACATCTCGAACATTTATGCGAGCAGTCGTGAAAAGATGGTTTAGACTCGCGTTTTTGTGTTAAAATATGTTCATTGCTTCCGAGGTGCTCAACAACTGAACTATCCTCTAATAAAAGCAAGGTTTTCGAAAAGGGGTTCTTTTGGAGTCGCCACCAATGTTTTGACCGTAAACATTGGAAAAGGATAAAAAAGGCGTTGATTTTAATAAAAACCAAACTTGGCCATTATAACCAGAGTTAGGTAAGGGAGTTAGTTACGTGTGGGGAAGGTGTTAGCACCCCACAACGCCCCTTTTGGGTTCCCTATGACGGATTAATTCATTTAAGTAAAGATTACAAGAAATTACGCGATTACCCTATTTTATTGCATAATATTAAAAATGGCTACCTACATGACTTTATTTCATATTGCATACATAAAGTAATAAATAAAGCAGTAAAGGAGAAGAGAATTGAACAGAACCTCCGTAGCAAGCTTTGTATTGCGAATCTTTTAACTGTGAGGATGCGTTTTGGCAATCCCCCGCTCTACAAAGACTCTCCTCTCCGAATACAAGATCGACTCGACTAAATTTTTACAGAAGAATCGAATGCTGGAATATGATTCCTTAACTGATTGTTACCTTATTAAGGCAATCAGAGAGTTCATTCGAAGAAGGAAGAGAAAAGACAAGTACTAGGAGTTATCTGGTGTGTGAAAAAAGTGGCAAATGAGCCTCCTATTTATAGTTTTCGCAGCCTGGCAATTTTGGGACGGCCATCTAGATTGGGACAGCCATCTGGGTTGGGACGGCCGTCCCATGACGGCCAGTCTCACTTGGGACGGCCGTCCCACATGGCCAGGGTAGCTTGGGACGACCGTCTCAAATTTGGGACGGTTGTCTCAACTTGTTTTGCCCAGCTTTTGTGTTCTAGGACCCCCGGGAAGCTTTCCTTTCCTTATTCGGACGTTGGTTGATGCCGATAGATGCCCGTTGAAGCTTTATCTTCATATAGGAAGTCTTCTTGGCCTTTATTGAGATACCAGGCAAGCTTTATCTTGTTGTAGGAAGTCTCCTTAGCCTTTATTGAGAGGCCGGGCAAAATTAGGGGTCTACAATCTTATTGAATTACTTTGGCAAAGATCTTATTGATTTGATGAAGTCAAGAATGAAGTCAAAGGCTACTTTGTGGCAGTCAAAGGTCACTTGGATAAAAGAGTAGAGGGATTAGTGTGTCTGCTTAGGTATAATCATTTTTATCTTTCTGCTGCATGAGGTTTCTTCACTTAAAAGATTTTGCAAAATGCCTCTAAAAATGTTTTAACGGTGAAAAACAAAGTATTTTGATAGAAGCTTTCTTAATCAACTATTTTAACTAAAAGCACATAACCTTTATCAACTAAAATGTTCTTCACACTTTTATAACAGATTTTTAACTAATATAACTTCGAAATAACCGATTGTTTTCATTAAAGGAAGTTTTAAAAACCTTCAGTCAGTATTTTAATTGATACAGTTTCGAAATAACCGATTAAAATCACTTAAAATGTTCAGAGAAGTGTTCTGGCAGTATTTTAATCGATACAACTTCGTTTCAATTGATTAAAACCACTTGGAGTAGCAGATGACCGATCAAAATGGTTTTATGATCGATCAGAACCAGCATATGATCGATCAGAGTGTGATTGTGATCGATCAGAATATTTTCAATCGATGAAACTGCGTTTCAATCAATTAAATCAACTTAAGAAAAATTTGTACTAAGCGTTTTAATCGATTAAAATAGTTTTTTATCAGTTAAAATCACTTGGAAAAGTTTATAAAAATGTTTTGCAGTATTTTAATCGATTGAAACACGAAACAATCGATTAAAACAGTTTGGAATATTTTTTGTAAAGAGTTTTAATTGATATAAACGTTGTCGTATCAGTTAAAACAAATTTGGAAAATAATCAAGAACGTTTTAATGGATTAAAAGAAGATTTAACAGATTAAAACAAGACTTTTAACAGATTAAAAGATTATTTTAACAGATTAATTAAACCAGCAGTTTTGAAAATCTTCTATATAAACAGAGTTGCTTGAACTTTTTATACATCATCTGAAATACATCTTTTGGCAATCAATCAAGCAATCAAAAGTGTTACTTTCAAGAAAGAATCACGCTAGTTTTTGTGAAGTTCATCAAAGTTCTTTCTTGAGGCAAAATTGCATTCTTCTGTTTGTTTCTTTACTTTCTTTTACTGTATTGTGGGTGCCTGGAATTGTGGGCACTGGTTTCTGTAGCTAGAATTTGGCTGCAGGGTAGTTCAAGAACTGGAATTTGGTTCTTGGTGAAAGGTTAGGTGCAGGAATTGGAATTGTGGTTCTTGTGGTAGATTGAGTGTGTGATTAAGGTTGTAATCTGTAAAACATTCAATCTAGTGGAACCCAGCTGAAATTTGGCTGGAGACTGGACATAGCCCTGGGATTGGGTGAACCAGTATAAACCTTGGCAATATTTTCTAAACCTTTCTCTTCTTTAATTCTGTGACTGCATTTATTTTTGATTGATTGTTGTGTGATTCAAGAACTGGTCAGATTTATTAATCTTTGAAATAAATAATCTGTTAATTGCGAAAATCTTTCAAAGATCAATTCACCCCCCCCCCTCTTGATCTCAGCCTATTTTTCTATCAATTGGTATCAAGAGCAAGGTTCTTGAGAGTTATTCAAGTCTTTCGATCCATGGCCGGAAATAAATTTTCTGAGGGTGCTTGTATTGATAGACCTCCACTGTTTTGTGGAACAGTTTATCCATTTTGGAAGATTAGGATGAAGATCTTTATTGAATCTGTTAGTATAAATGTTTGGAATATCATTGAACAAGAAACTGATATTTTTAACAAAGATTGGTCTAACTTAAATGACTGTGAAAAGAAATTAATCCAAGATGATTGTATTGCCAAAAATATCATCATATCTGCACTTAACAGAACCAATTTTTTTCAGGATAGCACATTGTCAAACTGCTGCACAAATGTGGAAGATCCTTGAAATGACCTATGAAGAAACAATAGAGATATGCTTAATGGTCAACTCAGATTCGCCAATAACCAGTGTAAGTTCTGACTCAACAACCACTATGAATTATAGTTCATTACAAGATGCTTTTTATGAAATGCATGCAGTAGCTAAAAGATTAGAAACTGAAAATAAAAGATTAAAAAGCATGAATAGTTTATTAGAAAACAAGATCACTGTTCTTGAAAAGAAAATAGTTGATGAAGAAACCAAGAATGAAAATTTGGAATTAAGTAATAATTCTGATTGCATGTGTAATGTTAAAGACTGCAAAAATTGTGCTGAGTTACAAAAAAAATTATCATACTTAATAAAAACTGCATCTAAACTTGCACAAGGAAAAACTAGTCTTGATATGATACTTGATTCTCAAAAATTAGTTATTGATCGTGGTGGTATAGGCTTTACACCTTCTATTGGAAAGAAAACTAGAGCATTTAAAAACTATTTTGCACATAATAAATCTATGTCATCTCCATTTATTAGATGTTTTTACTGCATGAAAAAAGGGCATTCTGTGAAGTATTGTAGAATTAGAAAATATGCTATTCCTAAAGGAAGAATGAAGTGGATACCCAAAAATTCATTTCAAATAACATGATTGGACCCAATAATTAAAAAGGGGTACCAGAAATATGCCAAATCTATTTTGCAGGAACAAAATCTAGATGTCCCTGGGTATCAAATCAGCAAAATCTGTTTCTGGATTCTTGAACTGAGCATTTTAATTGATACAAAACTATTTTAATCAGTTAAAATCACTTACAGAGAATATCAAAAAATCTGTCCGTACAGTTTTAATCGATTGAAATACGAATTAATCGATTAAAATTCTATCAGAAATTTTAGTTTAGCTGTTTTAATTGATTAAAAATGATTTATATCAATTAAAATCACTAAGAGGTCAAATTTAATCGATTCTTCTTCATTTTAATCGATTTAAATTCTGGTATCACTTTCTAAATTTCTTCCAGTACAGAAACAATCGGCTCTTTTATGTATTAATCGATTATTTCACTGTTGCATTTTCAAACCTAGTGTTAAAAATCAAATTAATAGGTCAATTTGTTGATTAATCGATTAAGTTGTTCCTGAAAATTATTTCTTTTACATCCAATTGAAAATTGGTCAGCAAAACAGAGTCAAAAATTCAAATTTTGTGTTAATCAAAATCTGCATAATACATTTATTGCATCTGTTGACCAAGTCAAAAATTTATTAAATAACAAAAGGCTAAATACTGTAGAAGAATCTGTTCATGTTGTATTTGATGAAACTAACCCAAGTTTGCAGAATATTTCTGAGTATAGTGCAGAAGATGACGTTTTAACTGATAAAATGTATCAGTTAAAACTGCCAGAATCAACAGATTCTCAAAAACAGGTTGAAGATATTGAAGAATCTGAAGAGCAGCTACCTAAAGAATGGAAAACTCCAAGAAATCTTTCAATAGACAACATCATTGGTGAAATAAATCAGGGAGTTTCCACTAGAAAATCTTTAAATAAATTTTGCAATCATATGGCATTTGTATCTCAAATTGAACCTAAAACCGTATCTGATGCATTAAAGGATAATAACTGGATTAATTTTATGCATGATGAATTAAATCAATTCACTAGAAATTGAAAGTGATGAAGATTTTATTGAATTACGTTGGCAAATATCTTGTTGATTTGATGAAGTCAAGAATGAAGTCAAAGGCAACTTTGTGGCAGTCAAAGATCACTTGGATAAAAGAGTAGAAGGATTAGTGTGTCTGCAGCTCTGCTTAGGTATAATCAGTCTTATCTCTCTGCTGCATGAGGTTTCTTCACTTAAAAGATTTTGCAAAATGCCTCTAAAATGTTTTAACGGTCAAAACCAAAGTATTTTTGAAAGTGATGAAGATCTTATTGAAATACTCTATCAAAGATCTTGTTGATTTGATGAAGTCAAGAATGAAGTCAAAGGAAACTTTGTGGCAGTCAAGAGTCACTTAGATAAAAGAGTAGAGGGATTAGGGTGTCTGCAGCTCTGCTTAGGTATAATCATTTTTATCTTTTCTGCTGCATGAGGTTTCTTCACTTAAAAGATTTTGCAAAATGCCTCTAAAAGCGTTTAAACGGTCAAAACCAAAGTATTTTGATAAAAGCTTTCTTAATCAACTATTTTAACTAATAGCATATAAGCTTTATCAACTAAAATGCTCTTCACACTTTTATAACAGGTTTTTAACTGATATATCTTCGAAATAATCGATTGAATTCATTAAAAGAAGTTTTGAAAACCTTCTGTCAGTATTTTAACTGATATAGCTTCGAAATAACCGATTAAAATCACTTAAAATGTTCAGAGAAGTGTTTTGGCAGTATTTTAATCGATACAACTTCGTTTTAATCGATTAATTTCATTTGGCATATTGTATGATCGATCAGAATGCAATTATGACCGATCAGAATGTGATTATGATCGATCAGAATTTAGTTATGACCGATCAGAACTATTTCAATCGATTAAATTACGTTTCAATCGATTAAATCAACTTAAGAAAATTTATACTACGCGTTTTAATCGATTAATACGAGTTTTTATCAGTTAAAATCACTTGGAAAAGTTTACAAGAAAGTTTTGCAGTATTTTAATCGATTGAAACACGAAACAATCGATTAAAACAAATTAGAAGATTTTTTACAAAGAGTTTTAATTGATATAAACATTATCGTATCAGTTAAAACAAATCTGGAAAATAATCAAGAACGTTTTAATGGATTAAAAGAAGTTTTAACAGATTAAAACAAGGCTTTTAATAGATTAAAAGATTATTTTAACAGATTAATTAAACCAGTAGTTTTGAAAATCTTCTATAAAAATAGAGTTGCTTGATCATTTTAAAACATACATCTGAAATACATCTTTTAGCAATCATTTAAGCAATCAAAAGTGCTACTTTGAAGAAAAAATCACGCTAGTTTTTGTGAAGTTCATCAAAGTTCTTTCTTGAGGCAAAACTGCATTCTTTTGAAGAAGAAACAACATAGTGCAGAACTGCATAAAACTGGTTTGAGCGTTTTAGTTTCTTCTGTTTGTTTCTTTACATTCTTTTCTGTATTGTTAGTGCCTGGAATTGTGGGCACTGGTTTCTCTGCAGCTGAAATTTGGTTGTAGAGGTTGTCAGGAACTGGAATTTGGTTCTTGGTGAAAGGTTAGGTGTAGGAACTGGAATTGTGGTTCTTGTGGTAGATTGAGTGTGTGATTAAGGTTGTAATCTGTAAAACATTCAATCTAGTGGAACCCAGCTGGAATTTGGCTGGAGACTGGACGTAGCCCTGGGATTGGGTGAACCAGTATAAACCTTGGTGATATCTTTCTAATCCTTTCTTTTCTTTATTTCTGTTGCTGCATTTATTTTTTGATTGCTTGCTATGTGATTCAAGAACAGATCTGAAATCTTAATTTTTGAAATAGATAATCTGTTAATTGCGAAAATCTTTCAAAGATCAATTCACCCCCCCTCTTGATCTCAGCCTCTTTTTCTAACAATTGGTATCAAGAGCAAGGTTCTTGAGAGTTATTCAAGTCTTTCAATCTATGGCTGGAAATAAATTTTCTGACGGTGCTTGTATTGATAGACCTCCACTGTTTTGTGGAACAAATTATTCATTTTGGAAGATTAGGATGAAGATCTTTATTGAATCTGTTAGTATAAATGTTTGGAATATCATTGAACAAGAAAATGATATTTTTAACAAAGATTGGTCTAGCTTAAATGACTGTGAAAAAAAAATAATCCAAGATGATTGTACTACCAAAAATATCATTATATCTGCACTTAACAGAAACAATTTTTTCAGGATAGCACATTGTCAAACTGCTCCACAAATGTGGAAAACCCTTGAAATGGCCTATGAAGAAACTATAGAGACATGCTTAATGGTCAATTCAGATTCTCCAACAACCAGTGTAAGTTCTGACTCAACAACTTCTCTGAACTATAGTTCTTTACAAGATGCCTTTTATGAAATGCATGTTGTAGCTAAAAGATTAGAAACTGAAAACAAAAGATTAAAAAGTATGAATAATCTATTAGAAAACAAGATCACTATTCTTGAAAAGAAAATTGTTGATGAAGAAATCAAAAATGAAAATTCAGATATAGATAATAAATTTGATTGCATGTGTAATGTTAAAGATTGTAAAAATTGTCCTGAGTTGCAAGAAAAAGTAACATATTTAATAAAGACTGTATCTAAACTAGCAAAAGGAAAGACTAGTCTTGATATGATACTTGACTCTCAAAAATTAGTTATTAACCGTGGTGGAATAGGTTTTATACCCCCCATTGGAAAGAAAACTAGAGTACTTAAAAACTACTTTACATATAGTAAATCTGTGTCATCTCCATTTGTTAAATGTTTTTACTGCATGAAGAAAGGTCATTTTGTGAAATATTGCAGAATTAAGAAATATGCTATTCCTAGAGGTAGAATGAAATGGATTCCCAAAAATTCATTTTATATAACATAATTGGACCCAGTAATTAAAAAAAAGGGTACCAGAAATTTGCCTAATCTGTTTTGCAAGAACAAAATCTGGAAGTCTCTGGGTATCAAATTTGCAAAATCTGTTTCGGGATTCTTGGATTGAGCATTTTAATTGATACAAAACTATTTTAATCGGTTAAAATCACTTACAGAGAATATAAGAAAAGTTGTCCGTACAGTTTTGATCGATTAAAATACGAATTAATCGATTAAATTGTTCTCTGAAATATAGTTTAGTTGTTTTAATCGATTAAAATGAATTCATATCAGTTAAAATCATTAAAAGGATAAAATTAACCGATTATTTCTCGTATAAATCGATTATTATTCTGATATATTCTTTTCCAGAACTTGTTTAATCGATTAAATATCAAATTAATCGAATAAAAATTCTACTTCCAGTGCTGAATTAATTGTGTATTTAAATTTTAGTACTACAACTATACTAATTTCTTTTTCAGGCAAAACAAACTGAAGATCTCTGGTACCTTGACAGTGGCTGTTCTAAACACATGACAGGTGATATTACAAAATTTTGCAACTTAAAACTAAAGAATGGAGGGACTGTTGTCTATGGTGATAATAACAAAGGAAGAATCCTTGGAATAGGTGACATCAAATGCACAGAATCAGGTATTATTAACAATGTATTATATGTTGAGGGTTTAAAACATAATTTGATTAGTATTAGCCAGCTTTGTGATAAAGGACACAAAGTTTTCTTTGGACAAAATCAATGTCAGATAATCAAATCAGATTCAGAACAGGTACTGATTACTGGTAAGAGAATCAACAATATTTACATGTTAGACACTAATTCTGCTCAAAACTGTTGCTTAATTTCGAAAGAAAATTATTCTTGGTTATGGCATAGGAGGTTAGCTCATATTCATATGAATCATCTAAACAAACTGATTTTAAGTTTGTGAAAGACAAAGTATGTGATGCATGTCAAAAGGGGAAACAAGTAAAGAATTCTTTTTCACAGAAAAATATTGTTTCAACATCTAGACCTCTTGAACTTTTGCACGTGGATCTCTTTGGTCCTTCTAGAACTATGAGTTTAGGAGGAAATCTATATGCACTCGTTATAGTAGATGATTACTCAAGATTTACCTGGACATTATTTTTAAAATTAAAATCTGATACTTTCCATTTGTTTAAGAAATTTGCGAAACAAATTCAAAATGAAAAAGGCTATTTTATCTCTTGTATTCAAAGTGATCATGGGGGGGGGGGAGGAATTTTCAAACGAAAATTTCAATAAATTTTGTGATAAACATGGTATCAAGCATAATTTTTCTGCTCCTAGAACTCCTCAACAGAATGGTGTAGTTGAAAGGAAAAATCGTTCTCTTGAAGAGCTAGCTAGGACAATGCTTAATGAGAAAGCGTTACCAAAATATTTTTGGGCTGATGCTGTTAGCACTGCTTGCCATGTATTAAACCGTGTTTTAATCAAACCTTTTCTTAAGAAAACCCCCTATGAATTATTCAAAGATAAAAAGCCTAACATAAACTATTTCAGAGTATTTGGAAGTAAGGTTTTTGTTTTAAACAATGGAAAGGAAAGTCTTGGAAAGTTTGATTCCAAATCAGATGAAGGTATCTTCTTGGGATATTCATTAAATAGCCACGCCTATAAAATCTTTAACAAAAGGCTAAATATTGTAGAAGAATTTGTCCATGTTGTACTTGATGAGACTAACCCAAGTGTGCAGAATATTTCTGAATTTCGTACAGAAGATGATGTTTTAACTGATAAAATGTATCAGTTAAAACTGCCAGAATCTCCAGCTTCTCAAACGCAGGTTGAAGAAGTTGAAGAAACTGAAGAACAGTTGCCTAAAGATTGGAAAACTCCAAGAAATATTTCAATAGACAACATCATTGGTGAAATAAATAAGGGAGTTTCCACTAGAAGATCTTTAAATAAATTTTGCAATCATATGGCATTTGTATCTCAAATTGAACCTAAAACTGTATCTGATGCATTAAAGGATAATAACTGGATTAATGATATGCATGATGAATTAAATCAATTCACTAGAAATGAAGTATAGGAATTAATTCCAAAACCAGATAATGCAAATAATGTAGGTACAAAATGGGTTTTTAGAAATAAAATGGATGAAAATGGTATAATCACTAGAAACAAGGCCAGATTAGTTGCTAAAGGATATAATCAGCAAGAAGGAATTGATTTTGATAAGACATATGCTCCTGTTGCTAGATTAGAGGCTGTTAGACTTTTGCTTGCCTATGCTTCAATAAAATGTTTCAGGTTATTTCAAATGGATGTCAAAAGTGCTTTCTTAAATGGCTACTTGAATGAAGAAGTTTTTGTTTCACAACCACCTGGTTTTGAAGATCACATTCATCCAGAATATGTTTATAGACTAAAGAAAGCTTTGTATGGTCTCAAACAAGCCCCAAGACAATGGTATGAAAGGTTAAGTAATTTTCTCATTTCTAAGGGCTATCAAAGAGGGTTGGTTGATAAAACTTTATTCCTGAAAAAATTAAATAATGAGGTAATTCTAGTACAAGTATATGTTGATGACATCATATTTGGAGCCACTAATATTTCTTTATGTAAAGATTTTATCAAAGATATGCAAGGAGAATTTGAGATGTCTATGATGGGAGAACTCAACTACTTTCTCTGATTACAAGTTAAACAACTTAAAGAAGGAAGTTTTCTGCATCAATCTAAATACTGCACAGAACTTTTGAAGAAATTTGAGATGGAACATTGCAAAGAAGCATCAACACCTATGTCCACAAATTGCTATCTTGATTCTGATGAAAAAGGAAAAGCTCTTGATAAAACCAAGTATAGAGGACTTATTGGTTCTTTGCTATATCTAACAGCAAGTAGACCTGACATTATGTTCAGTGTTTGTATGTGTGCCAGGTTTCAATCTGCACCAAATGAATCACATCTTACTGCTGCAAAAAGAATCCTCAAATATCTCAAAGGAACTTTAAATGTTGGGTTATGGTATCCTGGTGAGTCCAAATTAAATTTAATTGGATACTCTGACTCAGATTTTGCAGGTTGTAAGCTTGACAGGAAAAGTACCAGTGGCACCTGTCATCTTCTTGGAAGCAGTCTAATTTCATGGCACAGTAAAAAGCAATCATGTGTTGCTCTTTCTACAGCTGAAGCAGAATACATTGCAGCTGGAAGTTGTTGTGCTCAATCTCTTTGGATCAAACAACAGCTTGAGGATTATGGTTTAATTCTCAGAAAGATTCCTCTGTTATGTGATAATACTAGTGCCATTATGTTAACTAAAAACCCAATTCAACATTCTAGGACAAAACATATAGAAATTAGACATCATTTCATTAGAGATCATGTTTTGAAAGGTGATTGTGAAATTTTCTTCATAGAAACTGAAAAACAACTAGCAGATATTTTTACAAAACCTTTTGCTCGTGACTGGTTTTACAAAATTCGTACTGAACTAGGCATTTTAGATTCATCAAACATCTCTTAGTTTTCAAAACTGGTTGGTTTAATCAATAAAAAAATCTTTTAAATCATTTAAAAGAATTTATACATCATTTTTCTTACTATTTTAATCAATTAAATGTCGAATTAATCGATTAAATGAACTTATGTTTCAAACTTTTGAATTCCTTCACTGTTTTAATCGATTAAACCTTTATTTCAATCGATTAAAACCATTAACAAGAAATTTGTAATTGATTTTGTCATGTTTTTAATCGATGTTTATTCTGGAAAGAAAAATTAAAGGCTTTAGTTAATGGTTGTTCTTGTAACATGCTACTAAAGCGTGGTTCCCTTATCTTTACACGTGTTAATTGTATTCATTACAAACGTGTTAATGAAAATAAACTTGAATCAACTTTGAATTGTCTTTACATGAGTAAAGTATCGTATCCATTTTTTTTCTATTTTCGAAATCTAAGACATGATACATACCATGCATTGTTTTTCTTCTGTTCCCTATTTTTTATGAAGTCAAAAGGGGGAAAAAGAGTTGAGAGTTGCTTTACTTTTTAATTTAGGGGGAGCAACAATTTAGGGGGAGAAATAGGAAAATAATTCATTTTTGGTTACTTACTAATCTATATTATCAAGTGACTTCTTTTGTAGAGTTATTATTCAAAGTGGTGTTTGTCTTCATAAAATAGGGGGAGACAGAAAGTGATGAAGATCTTATTGAAATACTCTATCAAAGATCTTGTTGATTTGATGAAGTCAAGAATGAAGTCAAAGGCAACTTTGTGGCAGTCAAGAGTCACTTAGATAAAAGAGTAGAGGGATTAGTGTGTCTGCAGCTCTGCTTAGGTATAATCATTTTTATCTTTTCTGCTGCATGAGATTTCTTCACTTAAAAGATTTTGAAAAATGCCTCTAAAAGCGTTTAAACGGTCAAAACCAAAGTATTTTGATAAAAGCTTTCTTAATCAACTATTTTAACTAATAGCATATAAGCTTTATCAACTAAAATGTTCTTCACACTTTTATAACTGGTTTTTAACTGATATAACTTCGAAATAATCGATTGAATTCATTAAAAGAAGTTTTGAAAACCTTCTATCAGTATTTTAACTGATACAACTTCGAAATAACCAATTAAAATCACTTAAAATAATCAGAGAAGTGTTTTGGCAATATTTTAATCGATACAACTTCATTTTAATCGATTAATTTCATTTGGCATACTGTATGATCGATCAGAATGCAATTATGACCGATCAGAATGTGATTATGATCGATCAGAATTTAGTTATGACCGATCAGAACTGTTTCAATCGATTAAATCAACTTAAGAAAATTTATACTATGCGTTTTAATCGATTAATACGAGTTTTTATCAGTTAAAATCATTTGGAAAAGTTTACAAGAAAGTTTTGCAGTATTTTAATCGATTGAAACACGAAACAATCGATTAAAACAGTTTGGAAGATTTTTTGTAAAGAGTTTTAATTGATATAAACGTTGTTGTATCAGTTAAAACAAATCTGGAAAATAATCAAGAACGTTTTAATGGATTAAAAGAAGATTTAACAGATTAAAACAAGACTTTCAACAGATTAAAAGATTATTTTAACAGATTAATTAAACCAGCAGTTTTGAAATCTTCTATATAAATAGAGTTGTTTGAACTTTTTATACATCATCTAAAATACATCTTTTGGCAATCAATCAAGCAATCAATAGTACTACTTTCAAGAAAGAATCACGCTAGTTTTTCTGAAGTTCATCAAAGTTCTTTCTTGAGGCAAAATTGCATTCTTGGAGAAGAAACACATATTGCAGAATTGCATAAAACTGGTTTGAGCATTTTAGTTTCTTCTGTTTGTTTCTTTACTTTCTTTGACTGTATTGTTGGTGCCTGGAATTGTGGGCACTGGTTTCTGTAGCATGAATTTGGCTGCAGGGTAGGTCAAGAACTGGAATTTGGTTCTTGGTGAAAGGTTAGGTGCAGGAACTGGAATTTTGGTTCTTGTGGTAGATTGAGTGTGTGATTAAGGTTGTAATCTGTAAAACATTCAATCTAGTGGAACCCCGCTGGAATTTGGCTGGAGACTAGACGTAGCCCTGAGATTGGGTGAACCAGTATAAACCTTGGTGATATCTTTCTAAACCTTTCTCTTCATTAATTCTGTGACTGCATTTATTTTTGATTGCTTGCTGTGTGATTCAAGAATTGGTCAGATTTCTTAATCTTTGAAATAGATAATCTGTTAATTGCGAGAATCATTTAAAGATCAATTCACCCCCCCTCTTGATCTCAGCCTCTTTTTCTAACAATTGGTATCAAGAGCAAGGTTCTTGAGAGTTATTCAAGTCTTTCGATTCATGGCTGGAAATAAATTTTCTGAGGGTACTTGTATTGATAGACCTCCACTGTTTTGTGGAACAGATTATCCATTTTGGAAGATTAGGATGAAGATCTTTATTGAATCTGTTAGTATAAATGTTTGGAATATCATTGAACAAGAAACTGATATTTTTAACAAAGATTGGTCTAGCTTAAATGACTATGAAAAGAAATTAATTCAAGATGATTGTATTGCCAAAAATATCATCATATCTGCACTTAACAAAAACGATTTTTTCAGGATAGCACATTGTCAAACTGCTGCACAAATGTGGAAGATCCTTGAAATGACCTATGAAGAAACAACAGAGATATGCTTAATGGTCAACTCGGATTCACCAATAACCAGTGTAAGTTCTAACTCAACAACCACTATGAATTATAGTTCATTACAAGATGCTTTTTATGAAATGCATGCAGTAGCTAAAAGACTAGAAACAGAAAATAAAAGATTAAAAAGCATGAATAGTTTATTAGAAAACAAGATCACTGTTCTTGAAAAGAAAATAGTTGATGAAGAAACCAAGAATGAAAATTTGGAATTAGGTAGTAATTCTAATTGCATGTGTAATGTTAAAGATTGCAAAAACTGTCCTGAGTTACAAAAAAAATTATCATACTTAATAAAAACTGCATCTAAACTTGCACAAGGAAAAACTAGTCTTGATATGATACTTGATTCTCAAAAATTAGTTATTGATCGTGGTGGTATAGGTTTTACACCTTCTATTGGAAAGAAAACTAGAGCATTTAAAAACTATTTTGCATATAATAAATCTATGTCATCTCCATTTATTAGATGTTTTTACTGCATGAAAAAAGGGCATTCTGTGAAGTATTGTAGAATTAGGAAATATGCTATTCCTAAAGGTAGAATGAAATGGATACCCAAAAATTCATTTCAAATAACATGATTGGACCCAATAATTAAAAAGGGGTACTAGAAATATGCCAAATCTGTTTTGCAGGAACAAAATCTGGAAGTCCCTAGGTATCAAATCAGCAAAATCTGTTTCTGGATTCTTGGACTGAGCAATTTAATTGATACAAAACTATTTTAATCGGTTAAAATCAGTTACAGAGAATATCAGAAAAGTTGTCCGTACAGTTTTGATCGATTAAAATACGAATTAATCGATTAAAATATTCTCTGGAATATAGTTTAGTTGTTTTAATCGATTAAAATGGATTTATATCAGTTAAAATCATTAAAAGGATAAAATTAACCGATTACTTCTCGTATAAATCGATTATTATTCTGATATATCTTTTTCCAGAACTTGTTTAATCGATTAAATAACAAATTAATCGATTAAAATTCTACTTCCAGTGCTGAATTAATTGTGTATTTCAATTTTGTATCATTTAGTACTGCAACTATACTAATTTCTTTTTCAGGCAAAACAAACTGAAGATCTCTAGTACCTTGACAGTGGCTGTTCTAAACACATGACAGGTGATATTACAACATTTTGCAACTTAAAACTAAAGAATGGTGGGACTGTTGTCTATGGGGATAATAACAAAGGAAGAATCCTTGGAATAGGTGACATCAAATGCGCAGAATCAGGTATTATTAACAATGTATTATATGTTGAGGGTTTAAAACATAATTTGATTAGTATTAGCCAGCTTTGTGATAAAGGACACAAAGTTGTCTTTGGACAAAATCAATGTCAGATAATCAAATCAGATTATGTTAGATACTAATTCTGCTAAAAATTGTTGCTTAATTTCTAAAGAGAATGATTCTTGGTTGTGGCATAGGAGGTTAGCTCATATTCATATGAATCATCTTAATAAACTAATTTCTAAAGATCTTATTGTTGGCTTGCCTAAACTTAAGTTTGTGAAAGAAAAAGTTTGTGATGCATGTCAAAAGGGGAAACAAGTAAGGAATTCTTTTTCACAGAAAAATATTGTTTCAACTTCTAGACCTCTTGAACTTTTGCACATGGATCTCTTTGGTCCTTCTAGAACTATGAGTTTAGGAGGAAATCTATATGCATTGGCTATAGTAGATGATTACTCAAGATTTACCTGGACATTGTTTTTAAAATTAAAATCTGATACTTTCCATTTGTTTAAGAAATTTGTGAAACAAATTCAAAATGAAAAAGGCTATTTTATCTCTTGTATTCAAAGTGATCATGGGGGAGAGTTTTCAAACGAAAATATCAATAAATTTTGTGTTAAACATGGTATCAAGCATAATTTTTCTACTCCTAGAACTCCTCAACAGAATGGTGTAGTTGAAAGGAAAAATCGTTCTCTTAAAGAGCTAGCTAGGACAATGCTTAATGAAAAAACATTACCAAAATATTTTTGGGCTGATGCCGTTAGCACTGCTTGCCATGTATTAAACCATGTTTTAATCAGACCTTTTCTTAAGAAAACTCTCTATGAATTATTCAAAGGTAAAAAGTCTAACAGAAACTATTTCAGAGTATTTGGGAGTAAGGTTTTTGTTTTAAAAAATGGAAAGGAAAGTCTTGGAAAGTTTGATTCCAAATCAGATGAAGGTATCTTCTTGGGATATTCATTGAATAGCCATGCTTATAGAATCTTTAACAAAAGGCTAAATACCGTAGAAGAATCTGTTCATGTTGTATTTGATGAAACTAACCCAAGTATGCATAATATTCCTGAGTATAGTGCAGAAGATGACGTTTTAACTGATAAAATGTATCAGTTAAAACTGCCAGAATCAACAGATTCTCAAAAACAGGTTGAAGATATTGAAGAATCTGAAGAGCACCTGCCTAGAGAATGGAAAACTCCAAGAAATCTTTCAATAGACAACATCATTGGTGAAATAAATCAGGGAGTTTCCACTAGAAGATCTTTAAATAAATTTTGCAATCATATGGCATTTGTATCTCAAATTGAACCCAAAACCGTATCTGATGCATTAAAGGATAATAAATGGATTAATGCTATGCATGATGAATTAAATCAATTCACTAGAAATGAAGTATGGGAATTAATTCCAAAACTAGATAATGCAAATATTGTAGGTACAAAATGGGTTTTTAGGAATAAAATGGATTAAAATGGTATAATCACTAGAAACAAGGCCAGATTAGTTGCTAAAGGGTATAATCAGCAAGAAGGAATTGATTTTGATGAAACATATGCTCTTGTTGCTAGATTAGAGGCTGTTAGACTTTTACTTGCTTATGCTTCAATGAAAAGTTTCAGGTTATTTCAAATGGATGTCAAAAGTGCTTTCTTAAATGGCTACTTGAATGAAGAAGTTTTTGTTACTCAACCACCTGGTTTTGAAGATCATATTCATCCAGAATATGTTTATAGATTAAAGAAAGCCTTGTATGGTCTCAAATAAGCCCCAAGACAATGGTATGAAATGTTAAGTAATTTTCTCATTTCTAAGGGCTATCAAAGAGGTTTGGTTGATAAAACTTTATTCCTGAAAAAATTGAATAATGAGGTAATTCTAGTTCAAGTATATGTTGATGACATCATATTTGGAGCCACTAATGTATCTTTATGTAAAGATTTTATCAAAGATATGCAGGGAGAATTTGAGATGTCTATGATGGGAGAACTCAACTACTTTCTTGGATTACAAGTTAAACAACTTAAAGAAGGAAGTTTTCTGCATCAATCTAAATACTGCACAGAACTTTTAAAGAAATTTGAGATGGAACATTGCAAAGAAGCATCCACACCTATGTCCACAAATTGCTATCTTGATTCTGATGAAAAAGGAAAACCTGTTGATGAAACCAAATATAGAGGGCTTATTGGTTCTTTGCTATATCTAACAGCAAGTAGACATGACATTATGTTCAGTGTTTGTATGTGTGCCAGGTTTTAATCTGCATGAAAAGAATCACATCTTACTGCTGCAAAAAGAATCCTCAAATATCTCAAAGGAACTTTAAATGTTGGGTTATGGTATCCTGGTGAGTCCAAACTAAGTTTAATTGGATATTCGACTCATATTTTGCAGGTTGTAAACTTGATAGGAAAAGCACCAGATGGCACTTGTCATCTCCTTGGAAGCGAGTCTAATCTCATGGCATAGTAAAAAGCAATCATGTGTTGCTCTTTCTACAGCTGAAGCGGAGTACATTGCAGCTGGAAGTTGTTGTGCTCAATCTCTTTGGATAAAACAACAACTTGAGGATTATGGTTTAATTCTCAGAAAGATTCCTCTGTTATGTGATAATACTAGTGCCATTATGTTATCTAAAAACCCAATTCAACATTCTAGGACAAAACATATAGAAATTAGACATCATTTCATTAGAGATCATGTTTTGAAAGGTGATTGTGAAATTTTCTTCATAGAAACTGAAAAACAACTAGCAGATATTTTTAAAAAACCTCTTGCTTATGATCATTTTACAAAATTTGCACTAAATTAGGCATGATAGATGCATCAAACATTGCTTAATTTTCAAAACTGGTTGTTTTAATCGATACAAACAAGTTTTAAATCGATTAAAAGCACTTATACAACATTTTTCTTTACTGTTTTAATCGATTGGAATAAAGTTTTAATCGATTAAATCAACTTATGTTTTAAACTTTCAAATCCATTAACAAGAAATCATGTGTTGCTCTTTCTACGGCTGAAGCGGAGTACATTGCAGCTGGAAGTTGTTGTGCTCAATCTCTTTGGATCAAACAACAACTTGAGGATTATGGTTTAATTCTCAGAAAGATTCCTCTGTTATGTGATAATACTAGTGCCATTATGTTATCTAAAAACCCAATTCAACATTCTAGGACAAAACATATAGAAATTATACATCATTTCATTAGAGATCATGTTTTGAAAGGTGATTGTGAAATTTTCTTCATAGAAACTGAAAAACAACTAGCAGATATTTTTACAAAACCTCTTGCTTATGATCATTTTACAAAATTTGCACTAAATTAGGCATGATAGATGCATCAAACATTGCTTAATTTTCAAAACTGGTTGTTTTAATCGATACAAACAAGTTTTAAATCGATTAAAAGCACTTATACAACATTTTTCTTTACTGTTTTAATCGATTGGAATAAAGTTTTAATCGATTAAATCAACTTATGTTTTAAACTTTCAAATCCATCAAAGTTCTTTCTTGAGGCAAAATTGCATTCTTGGAGAAGAAACACATATTGTAGAATTGCATAAAACTGGTTTGAGCATTTTAGTTTCTTCTATTTGTTTCTTTACTTTCTTTGACTGTATTGTTGGTTCCTGGAATTGTGGGCACTGGTTTCTGTAGCTGGAATTTGGCTGCAGGGTAGGTCAAGAACTGGAATTTGGTTCTTGGTGAAAGGTTAGGTGCAGGAACTGAAATTGTGGTTCTTGTGGTAGATTGAGTGTGTGATTAAGGTTGTAATCTGTAAAACATTCAATCTAGTGGAACCCAGCTGGAATTTGGCTGGAGACTGGACGTAGCCCTGAGATTGGGTGAACCAGTATAAACCTTGGTGATATCTTTCTAAACCTTTCTCTTCTTTAATTCTGTGACTGCATTTATTTTTGATTGCTTGCTGTGTGATTCAAGAATTGGTCAGATTTCTTAATCTTTGGAATAGATAATTTGTTAATTGCGAAAATCTTTTAATGATCAATTCACCCCCCCCCCCTCTTGATCTCAACCTCTTTTTCTAACAGAAATGAAGTATGGAAATTAATTCCAAAACCAGATAATGCAAATATTGTAGGTACAAAATGGGTTTTTAGGAATAAATTGGATGAAAATGGTATAATCACTAGAAACAAGTCCAGATTAGTTGCTAAAGGGTATAATCAGCAAGAAGGAATTGATTTTGATGAAACATATGCTCCCGTTGCTAGATTAGAGGCTGTTAGACTTTTACTTGCTTATGCTTCAATGAAAAGTTTCAGGTTATTTCAAATGGATGTCAAAAGTGCTTTCTTAAATGGCTACTTGAATGAAGAAGTTTTTGTTACTCAACCACCTGGTTTTGAAGATCATATTCATCCAGAATATGTTTATAGATTAAAGAAAGCCTTGTATGGTCTCAAATAAGCCCCAAGACAATGGTATGAAATGTTAAGTAATTTTCTCATTTCTAAGGGCTATCAAAGAGGTTTGGTTGATAAAACTTTATTCCTGAAAAAATTGAATAATGAGGTAATTCTAGTTCAAGTATATGTTGATGACATCATATTTGGAGCCACTAATGTATCTTTATGTAAAGATTTTATCAAAGATATGCAGGGAGAATTTGAGATGTCTATGATGGGAGAACTCAACTACTTTCTTGGATTACAAGTTAAACAACTTAAAGAAGGAAGTTTTCTGCATCAATCTAAATACTGCACAGAACTTTTAAAGAAATTTGAGATGGAACATTGCAAAGAAGCATCCACACCTATGTCCACAAATTGCTATCTTGATTCTGATGAAAAAGGAAAACCTGTTGATGAAACCAAATATAGAGGGCTTATTGGTTCTTTGCTATATCTAACAGCAAGTAGACATGACATTATGTTCAGTGTTTGTATGTGTGCCAGGTTTTAATCTGCATGAAAAGAATCACATCTTACTGCTGCAAAAAGAATCCTCAAATATCTCAAAGGAACTTTAAATGTTGGGTTATGGTATCCTGGTGAGTCCAAACTAAGTTTAATTGGATATTCTGACTCATATTTTGCAGGTTGTAAACTTGATAGGAAAAGCACCAGTGGCACCTGTCATCTCCTTGGAAGCAGTCTAATCTCATGGCATAGTAAAAAGCAATCATGTGTTGCTCTTTCTACAGCTGAAGCGGAGTACATTGCAGCTGGAAGTTGTTGTGCTCAATCTCTTTGGATAAAACAACAACTTGAGGATTATGGTTTAATTCTCGGAAAGATTCCTCTGTTATGTGATAATACTAGTGCCATTATGTTAACTAAAAACCCAATTCAACATTCTAGGAAAAAACATATAGAAATTAGACGTCATTTCATTAGAGATCATGTGTTGAAAGGTGATTGTGAAATTTTCTTCATAGAAACTGAAAAACAACTAGCAGATATTTTTACAAAACCTCTTGCTCGTGATCGGTTTAACAAAATTCGCACTGAATTAGGCATGATAGATGCATCAAACATTACTTAGTTTTCAAAACTGGTTGTTTTAATCGATACAAACAAGTTTTAAATCGATTAAAAGCACTTATACAACATTTTTCTTCACTATTTTAATCGATTAAAACATTATTTCAATCGATTAAAATCATTAACAAGAACTTTTTAATCGATTTTGTCCTATTTTTAATCGATTCTTATTCTGGAAAGAAAAATTAAAGGCTTTAGTTAATGGTTGTTCTTGTAACATGCTACTAAAGCATGATTCCCTTATCTTTACACATATTAATTGTATTCATTACAAACGTGTTAATGAAGAAAAGTTTGAATCAACTTTGATTGGTCTTTACATGAGTAAAGTATCGTATCCATATTTTTTTACTATTTTCAAAATCTAAGACATGATACATACCATGCATTGTTTTGTTCCTCTGTTCCCTATTTTTGATGAAGTCAAAAGGGGGAGAAATAATTGCTTTACTTCTGATCAATTTAGGGGGAGAAATCATTCCTTAGGAGAGTAGCAATTTAGGGGGAGAAATGGATAAACTGATTAATTTTTTATTAACTAATCTATTTTATCAAGTGACTTCTTCTGCAGAGTTATTTCGCAAAATGATGTTTGTCTTCATCAAATAGGGGGAGACTGAAAGTAATGAAGATCTTATTGAATTACTTTGGCAAAGATCTTGTTGATTTGATGAAGTCAAGAATGAAGTCAAAGGCTACTTTGTGGCAGTCAAAGGTCACTTGGATAAAAGAGTAGAGGGATTAGTGTGTCTGCTTAGGTATAATCATTTTTATCTTTCTGCTGCATGAGGTTTCTTCACCTAAAAGATTTTGCAAAATGCTTCTAAAAATGTTTTAACGGTGAAAAACAAAGTATTTTGATAAAAGCTTTCTTAATCAACTATTTTAACTAAAAGCACATAAGCTTTATCAACTAAAATGTTCTTCACACTTTTATAACAGGTTTTTAACTAATATAACTTCGAAATAACCGATTGTTTTCATTAAAGGAAGTTTTAAAAACCTTCAGTCAGTATTTTAACTGATACAATTTCGAAATAACCGTTTAAAATCACTTAAAATGTTCAGAGAAGTGTTCTGACAGTATTTTAATTGATACAACTTCGTTTCAATCGATTAAAACCACTTGGAGTAGCAGATGACCGATCAGAATGGTTTTATGATCGATCAGAACCAGCATATGATCAATCAAAGTGTGATTGTGATCGATCAGAATATTTTCAATCGATTAAACTGCGTTTCAATCGATTAAATCAACTTAAGAAAATTTGTACTAAGAGTTTTAATCGATTAAAATAGATTTTTATCAGTTAAAATCACTTGGAAAAGTTTATAAAAAGGTTTTGCAGTATTTTAATCGATTGAAACACGAAACAATCGATTAAAACAGTTTGGAAGATTTTTTGTAAAGAGTTTTAATTGATATAAACGTTGTCGTATCAGTTAAAACAAATCTGGAAAATAATCAAGCACGCTTTAATGGATTAAAAGAAGATTTAACAGATTAAAACAAGACTTTTAACAGATTAAAAGATTATTTTAACAGATTAATTAAACCAGAAGTTTTGAAAATCTTCTATATAAACAGAGTTGCTTGAACTTTTTATACATCATCTGAAATACATCTTTTGGCAATCAATCAAGCAATCAAAAGTGTTACTTTCAAGAAAGAATCATGCTAGTTTTTGTGAAGTTCATCAAAGTTCTTTCTTGAGGAAAAATTGCATTCTTTTGGAGAAGAAACACATACTGCAGAACTGCATAAAACTGGTTTGAGCATTTTAGTTTCTTCTGTTTGTTTCTTTACTTTCTTTTACTGTATTGTGGGTGCCTGGAATTGTGGGCACTGGTTTCTGTAGCTGGAATTTGGCTGCAGGGTAGTTCAAGAACTGGAATTTGGTTCTTGGTGAAAGGTTAGGTGCAGGCACTGGAATTGTGGTTCTTGTGGTAGATTGAGTGTGTGATTAAGGTTGTAATCTGTAAAACATTCAATCTAGTGGAACCCAACTGGAATTTGGCTGGAGACTGGACGTAGCCCTGGGATTGGGTGAACCAGTATAAACCTTGGTGATATTTTTCTAAACCTTTCTCTTCTTTAATTCTGTGCCTGCATTTATTTTTGAATGATTGCTGTGTGATTCAAGAACTGGTCAGATTTCTTAATCTTTGAAATAGATAATCTGTTAATTGCGAAAATCTTTCAAAGATCAACTCACCCCCCTCTTGATCTCAGCCTACTTTTCTATCATTAGCATCCTTTTATCTCTTCTGTCGGACTGCATGACTACTTAACTTACAAAGAACCTGAAATCAGGCTAGCTAAAAGGCAGACTGTCCGAGATAAGGGTGTTTATTGCAAAAATATTTTTATGGTTTTTCTATTTTTATCTGTTGTTTGGTTATGCTATGCAATCAAATGCAACAAACAAATGCACACATAATTCACTCATCCGCAATCAAGCGAGAAGTCGTTTTAATCACGAGGTAGGGTTTTCCTACAGAAAAGTGTGTTGGCAAAGGTAGGTTCTAACTGTTCTCACCAAGGCTTAGGCCCCCAAGGTGCCCCCATTATAGGGTCCCCACTCTCCAGCCTTCCGACGAAGCTTAGCACTAAGGCCATAGTCAGCCTTTGTGCCAAAAGAGGAAGGTTATCACCTTGAGTGGTGGTTTCTGATCATACCGGTGGACACATGGCCCTCACTATGGCAAACCGTACCTGCCACCCACTCCCTATGGATTTCTCACTTGCCCCCGGGTATAGAGGGAACTGTTGTGTGCAAAGGTTTGTGTACATTTTTTATTTCAAACAATTGCGTAAATTAAACAAACAACAGTTATTAAAGCCAAGTAAATAAACATGTTATAATACAAGGTAGGGTAAAAGCGAAATTTCTAAGTTTATTTATTAAACTGGCCCATCACTAAATGGGATCAACTCTCTAGGCTTCCCTAGTGAAGTCGCCATCTGTCACCGCCGTCAAAAGGAGGCGATTGGAGCGACGTGATGGTTCTGAGTTCCATTTTTTGCGTTTTAATATGGGTGGAGTTACAACGCCTTTAGGTTGTCCGATAACCGGGCTGAACCTAAGGGCGAGGTTTTCAAAAGAGAGCTTTTAGATCGTCCGATAACTGGGCTGACCTAAGAGCAAGATTGAGAGGGTTCTTATGGAGTCGCCACTGATGTTTTTACCAGAAACATCGAAAAAGGAAAGAAAAAGGCGTTGGTTTTTTTAAGAAAAACCAACTTTGGTCTTTAAAACCAGAGTTGAGTAAGGGAGTTAGTTACGTGTAAGGGAGGTACTAGCTGTTAGAAAAGTAGGCTGAGATCAAGAGGGGGGGTGAATTGATCTTTGAAAGATTTTCGCAATTAATAGATTATCTATTTGTAAAAATAAGATTTCAGATCTGTTCTTGAATCACAAAGCAATCAATCAACAATAAACACAGCAACAAAATTAAAAGAGGAGAAAAGTTTAGAAAGATATCACCGGTGTTTATACTGGTTCACCCAATACCAGGGCTACGTCCAGTCTCCAGCCAAATTCCAGCTGGGTTCCACTAGATCAAATGTTTTACAGATTACAATCTTACACTTAATCTACCACAAGAACCACAATTCTAGTTCCTGCACCTAACCTTTCACCAAGAACCAAATTCCAGTTCTTGACAACCTCTACAACCAAATTCCAGCTGCAGAGAAACCAGTGCCCACAATTCCAGGCACTAAACCTTTCTCCAAGAACCAAATTCCATTTCTTGACAACCTCTACAACCAAATTCCAGCTGCAGAGAAACCAGTGCCCACAATTCCAGGCACCAAACCTTTCACCAAGAACCAAATTCCAGTTCTTGACAACCTCTACAACCAAATTCTAGCTGCAGAGAAACCTGTGCCCACAATTCCAGGCACCAAACAATACAAAAAGAATGTAAAGAATTGAAAAGAAGAAACTAGAATGCTCAAACCAGTTTTATGCAATTCTGCAGTAAGTGTTTCTTCTCCAAAAGAAAGCAATTTGCCTCAAGAAAGAATTTCAAAGAACTTCACAAAAACTAGCGCGAATCTTTCTTGAAAAAGTGCTAAAGTTTGCTTGCTTGATTGCTAAAGTATGTGTAAAAGATTGATGTTCAATGTGTTTTCAAAATGTTCAAGCCAAACTGTTTTTATAGAAGATTTTCAAAACTGCTGGTTTAATCAATCTGTTAAAATAATCTTTTAATCTGTTAAAAGTCTAGTTTTAATCTGTTAAAACTTCTTTTAATCCAATAAAGCGTTCTTGATTATTTAACAGATTTCTTTTAACTGATACGACAACGTTTATATTAATTAAAACTCTTTACAAAAAAATCTTCTAATTTGTTTTAATCGATTGTTTCGTGATTCAATCGATTAAAATACTGCAAAACTTTCTTGTAAAGTTTTCCAAGTGATTTTAACTGATAAAAAATAAGTTTTAATCGATTAAAACGCTGTGTAGAAATTTTCTAAGTTGTTTTAATCGATTGAAATGCGTTTTAATCGATTGAAAAAGCTCTGATCGGTCATAACTCAATTCTGATCGATCATATCTGATTCTGATCGGTCATAATTGCATTCTGATCGATCATCCTGAACATTAAGTGGATTTAATCGATTAAAACCAAGTTGTATCGATTAAAATATTGCAAAAACACTTCTCTTAACATTTTAAGTGATTTTAATCGGTTATAGTGAAGCTTTATCAGTTAAAATACTGACAGAAGGTTTTCAAAACTTTCTTTAATGAAAGCAACCGGTTATTTCGAAATTATATCAGTTAAAAACTTGTTTAAGAAAGCTTTTGTCAAAATACTTTGTTTTTAACTGTTTAAACATTTTTAGAGGCATTTTGCAAAATCTTTTAAGTGAAGAAACCTCATGCAGCAGAAAAGATAAAAATGATTATACCTAAGCATAGCTGCGGACACATTAATCTCTCTACTCTTTTATCTAAGTGACTGTTGACCGCTACAAGTTGACTTTGACTTTATCTTTGATTTCATCAAATCAACAAGATCTTTGTCAGAGTATTTCAATAAGATCTTCATCACTTTCATTAGCTCCCCTACGACGCCCCTTTTGGGTTCCCTATGATGGGCCAGTTATTTTATAAATAAACTTTTGAAATGACGCTTTTACCATTTTATTTGCGGAATTAAAAAAATAATGACTACATGACCCTATTAGCTATTACACAATTTAATGTAAGTAAAAAGGACAATAAAAGAGAGGTAGAGAGTGAAGAAACCTCCGGAGCAAGCTTTGATTAATTCTCATGAAAAATAGGGTGCGTTTTGACAGTCCTTCGCTCTACAATGCTGCTTTTTTGCTATAAAAACTCTCTTAAAACACTCAGAAACTCCGGAAATGCTTCGGAGGGGCTCTAAAAGAGGAATTCTAAGAAAATGTAGAAGGAAGAATGGAAGAACTATGTGAAATGAAGGGGAGAGCGCCCCCTACTTATAGGGATTCGCGCCTGTCAGGTCGAGATGACCGTCTCGACTTTGACAAATTGCGAGACTGCCGTCTCACCAAACGAGACAACGGTATCGACTTGCCAAAGGACGAGAGGGCCGTCTCGCCAAACGGGAGGGTGGTCTCGCCAATGGTAAGTGGCGAGATGACCATCTTTCCAAATGAGACGGCGGTCTCGACTTGCCATTCAGCGAGACGGCGATCCCAAAAAGCGAGAAGGCGGTCCCGAAAAGCGAGACGGCGGTCTCGACCCCTTAAGGTGGGAATCCTTATTTTTCATACAGAAAAACCTTCCTAGTCTAATATGGGGCCTAATAGTCTCTCCTAGTAGCTTTTTAGGCCTTGCCCATCTTCAATTTGAAGGTCTTCTGTCTTTATTTTGAGGCCGGGCAAGATTTGGGGTCTACACTTTCATGCTGCTGCATTTGAAACAATTCATACTCCTGGATGAGTGTGTTCTTACGTGCTCGCTTTACTTCATTTGTTCCTTCATGTGTCACTTCAAGAGTGTCCCATATTTCTTTTGCCGTCTTGCATTGTGAGACCCTGAAAAATTAATTACGAGTTAAGGCATAAACAATAGCGTTTCAGGCTCTTACATCATATTGGGCACGCTTGTTTTCATCCAACGTCCATTGGTCAAAAGTCTTTGTAACAACTCCATGCTCTGTAGTTCTCATCAAAATGTAGGGACCGTTGAGTACAACATCCCAAACACCGTAATCTAGTGTTTGTAAAAATATTTCCATTCTCGCCTTCCAAAACTGATAGTCTTCTCCTTCAAATAATGGTGGTCTATTTATTAAGGCTCCTTCCTTATAAACCTGATTATGCATAGAGATCTTGACATATTGTTTAGAAATATCTTATCTAATCAAGTTCTGATACGACTTGTTAGACAAATGATATCTAGAGAGGGGGTGCATAAATTAAAATAGATGCCAAATTAAAAATTTAGTTTAGATGTCCAATAACTTGCTAATTCAATTTTAATTATCAGATTGAATTCAGATAAAGCTGAAGCGATATAATCAACAAGGTATAGGGAAAAATACAAGCGCACAAATATAGGGAAAACAAAAGCCAAGAGTCATAAAGTGAAGAGAAGAACACACAGTAATTTATACTGGTTCGGGTATAGCCAACCCTACATCTAGTTCTCAGTCACCTCTAACACAAGAGTGACCCCAATTCACTATCTTTCAAATTCAGTTTACAAATTACAATCAACTCAGCAGAGAAACCAGTAAAGAGTAAACTAATTAAAAAGACAATCTCCTCCTTAGAATCCCACTAAGGATGAACACCTCCCTAGAATCCTACTAGGGATGAACACCTCCTCTGAACAAATAAAAGGATGAAAAACACCTCATTTGCAACCAACACACAAAGGATGAACACCTCCCTAGAATCACACTAGGGATGAACACCTCTGCCAATAAATCAAAGGGATGAAAACACCTCCTTAGAATCCGACTAAGGATGAATACCTCATTTGAACAAATCAAAGGATGAAAATGAAGCACTTGTTGGATTTGATGAAGACATATAAAGTTCATTTTTTGGGTGTGTAGGTAGATAGGTTATAGGTATGGAATATAATCTCTTGATAATTACAATATATCTTGTGATAAGCGCCTATAACTGTTGCATTTCATAGAATTCATCATACTTCATGAAAAACCAACCTTTAAGCTTTGAAAGAACAAACTGAGTTTTTTAATCTGTTAAAAAGTAGTTTTAATCTGTTAAAATCACTTAAAATAGGAAATGTATATATACAATCAATATTTTTAATTGATTAAGCTGTAAAATCAACAAATTAAAATGTTCTTGATGGTTTTTCCATGTTAAGGGTTTCACAGTAATAATCTGTTAAATTGATAAATCAATAGATTAAAATGTGCTAAGTCATAATTCGTACTTTAAGTACCTCAGATTTTTAATCTATTAAAATGAGTTTTAATCTGTTAAAACAGAGTACCATTTTTCATTTTAAAGTACCTCATATTTTTAATCTGTTAAAATGAGTTTTAATCTGTTAAAATAGAGAGCTACCATTTTTTCTTCTAGTAGTCTTAATCCATTGAAAGCTCGAATTAACCTATTGAAAGAGTTTTAAATGAAATCAATCGATTAAAACATAATTTTAATCAATTGAAACTGTCAGTTTTTCTCTTTTACTCTATAAATACAGTTTTGATTTCTCTTTCAAATATACAATTTGGAAAACGATTAAAAGCAATCTTGGAGCTCTCATATTCATGTGTTTTTCTGAGCATTCATACACATTCATATCATAAAGCACTTTGATCAAATTGTTGAAAGATCAATAGAGAAAGTTCTGTGTTAGGAAATTTGCTTCTGGACTTCTGTATTACAAAAGCTACTATCCAGGTTTATCCTTTCCAATACTTGTACGAATTTTAAGTGTGTAGATTGGGTTTGAAGTCTCTTTTGAAAATGAAAAATGACTAGAACATTTTAATTCCATTGATTTCTCAATTGATCAGACACGACTGAACCCCTTTAATATGGAAAAACTATCAAGAACATTTTAACTCTGTTGATTCTACGATTCAATCAATTAAAATTTTGGTTGTATGTATACATTCTATTTTTAAGTGATTTTAATGATTGAAACGCTTTTTAACAGATTGAAAAACCTCAGCTTTGTTCTTTCAATGCTTAAAGATTGGTTTTTCATGCATGTAAGATAAGTTCTATGAAATGCAACATTTATAGGCGCTTATCACAAGATCTACTTCAAACTATCAAGAGATTAAATTCTAAACCTATAACCTATCTACCTACACACCCACAAAATAAACTTTATAAACTCTATATGTCTTCATCAAATCCAACAAGTGCTTCACTACTCGGATGAAGATAAGCAACTATCTACATGTAAGTTTTGTCAAAAACCCGTTATAAGACAAAAAAAGTGGGTAGAGGTAAATATAAGAATGTTCCTGTGAAGAGAATGCACTATTTACCCCTCATTCCTAGGCTTAAGAGATTATATGCTTCAATGAGTTCTCGCTCCGCATATAAGGTGGCATTGTGAAAATAAGAGAAAGGAGGGACATTTGTGTCATCCATCGGATGGAGAAGCATGGAAACATTTTGACAAGACATTTCCCGATTTTGCAATAGAACCAAGATATGTAAGATTAGGATTATGTGCCGATGGTTTCACCCCATATGGTCAATTAGGAAAACCATATTCTTGTTGGCCAAGTAATTGTAACTCCTTACAATTTACCACCACAATTGTGCATGACTACTCCCTATATGTTTTTAACTTTAATTATTCCTGGGCCAAAAAATCCAAAGGAAAAAATAGATGTATATTTGCAACCATTGATAGAAGAGTTAAAAATATTGTGGAGTGAAGGTGTGTCGACATATGACATTTCCAAAAACAAAATTTTATCATGAAAGTTGCATTGATGTGGACTGTTAATGATTTTCCTACATATGGTATGTTGTCTCGGTTGGAGTACACTGGAAGATTGGCTTGTCCATATTGTATGAATAATTCAAAGAGCTTTTGGTTGGATAGTGGTCGTAAGTTTACTTGGTTTGAATGTCATTGTCAATTATTACCAATGAATCATGAATATCGAAGAAATAAGAATGCATTTTTAAAGAATCGCAATGAAGATTCTCAACCTCCATTGATATTTTCTGGGGATGATGTGTGGGAGCAAGTTGCTTATTTTCCAAAAGTAACTAAGGAAGTACAATTTACATGTTATGGTTATGGTGTATATCATAATTGGATAAAATAAAGCATTTTCTGGGAGTTACCATATTGGAATTCCAACCTGTTAAGGCATAATCTTGATGTGATGCATATTGAGAAAAATGTATTTGATAATGTCTTTAATACATTGATGGATATCAAAGATAAGACTAAAGATGATATGAAGGCAAGAATGGATGTAAAAAGTATTGTCGAAGAAAGGAGTTAGAATTGCAACAATTACCTAATGGAAAAGTTATTGTTAGATATTGTTTAGATATTATTTGATATTTTTAAGATATTGTTAACCACAATATCAAACAATATCTTCTCGCTTATTCTGCTACTTTCAGCTACTCTTTTAGTTTTATCTCTCTACTATAAAGAGACTACCCTATGTGTGATTTATACACAAGGGAGATTAATCTCAAACTCTATTTCTTCTATATTCAACATGGTATCTAGAGCTTAAGTTTATTTTGAAAAAAATTTCGCCTTTGACCACTATTGAAGTCGCCATCACCGCTTATCGCCGTCAGCTATTTGCGTAGTGTGAAAGTGCATGTCTCAGGAAAGTTCGACAAGGAAAGACTTGGTATTTAAGTGTGTCCATTAGTGACCCACCTCTCTTTCCTCGGGAACTT